>WBNH01007297.1:47611-69363 GCA_013401255.1 Urocolius indicus
GGAGCCCCCGGGACCGAGCCGCCGTGCCCCCGGCAGCATGCCCCGCGGGAAGGCCTGGACGCCGGCCGAGGTCAGCAGCCTCCTGGCGCTGGTGAGGGACTCGGGGGAAGCCGCCCTGCTCATGGCCTCCACGTCGAGACCCAACGAGGCGCTGTGGCAGGAGATCTGCCAGGGGCTGGTGGTGGCTGGCTACGAGCGCACCGTGGCTCAGTGCCGCTGCAAGTGGAAGGCGCTCAAGCAGGCTTTCCACCTGGAGCGGGAGACGCGCCAAAGGGCGCGACACCGCGCGCCGCGCCTGACCCCGCACTACCAGGCCATGAGCAGCATCTGGAAGGCGGCCGGACGGCCCGTCTTCGGCGCGAGGAGGATGCCAGGTGTGTGCTGGGGACAAGGCGAGTGGCCTTGGCAAGGCGGCTGCGTGCGGCTGCTGCTGGCGCGGCTCGCCCGGGGCCCGTTGAACCAGCTCTTTCTATTCCTCTAGACGCGGTGAAGCCGCTTCCCAGGCAGCGCAAGCTAGCCGCCCGCTTTCCGTCCCTGCCGGAGCCGCCAGGTACTCGGGAGCTCAGGCAGGCAGAGCAGGGCTTCTCCTGGCTGTGGGGTGGCAGGCGCCCCTCATCTCACAGTTACTGAAGCCTTTTTCTGCACACTCCCCCCCACCACCACCCTTCTGCAGCGCACGATGTTGATGAGGACTTCTCGAGCGTGCCGCCGTCCCTGCCACTCCAGTGCACAAAGGACAAGCTGCAGAGCTGTGAGTACCAAGTCTGCCCCGCTGCATCGTGGCTCCAGCCAGCCGAAGCCCAGGCCAGCATGACGGGAATGAGGGGCTTAGAGGGTCTGGGGGCCCATCACAAGTTCCTCAGTAGGGATACTTGCCAACGGGAGGGTCAGAACTTTCCAGAGGCTTTGTCTCTGAACCAGCCCCAGAGCGTGAGGGAGAAGGACGGCTGGGACAGTGCAGGAGGTGTTCCCCAGCTCTCGCCCAAGCTCTGAGCATGGCAAGGATACTTACTGACTGCCCCACGGCAGATTGTGGGGCTCCAAGGGACAGTAGCCCCAGTCCCGGCCAGGGGGCTCTGGCAGCTGCATGGCATTGCAGAGCATGCGACTCCCCTTCCTTCAGCAGGTCCCAGCTCCCCCCTTCCCCAATAACACTCTGAAGTTTGGGATGAGTTAGGACTGGGCATGAGGACCAGAGGTGTCTGCAGCTCCCCTGCCCCGCAGCCCACCCAGGAGCATATCTTGCGGTCCTCTCTCTGTGTGCACTCACGGGGTTTTGGCACTGAGGTGATGCAGGATACGTCCCTGGGTCCGATTTGCATGAGCCTCCCAGCCAGCATCCTGTACTGGGTAATTATCTTCTGTCTCTCTAAATTCCCCCTGCAGTTTCAGGTGAATGTGGGATTCTCCTTCACTTCCAGTCCTAATCTGTTGTGTAGCAATTGCTGCACGCTGCTACGCCACCACTGCTGCCTTCCAGCCCAGAAGTGGCTGCATTGCAGTGGTGGGTGAGTGACTCCAGCTTTTGTATCTAGCTTGTGAAATGCTGTAGTGGTTTTACCTTGCAGGCTTCCCAGGTAGCTCACAGGGTTAGGGCCAGTCAATTCTAAGATGGACCCTGCAGCTGACCCAGGCCGGGCCAATTAGTGGGAAGTGTGAAAAGGCCTCCCCCTGAGAAGCAGCAGCAGTAAAGCCCATCTTTAATGAACTGACCGCAACCCCCATCCCCATCCCCTGCACCGCTTCCTACTGCTACAGTGTGAGGTCCCTCCCCACGGGAGACAGTCCCTTACGAACTTCTCCAGCGTGGGTTCTTATGAGCTACAGTTCCTCATGAACTGCTCTGCCATGGGGTCATCCACCAGGAGAATAGCCCTTCAGGAACAGACTGCTCCAGCCTGAGTCCCTCACAGGATCACAAGTCCTGCCAGCCAACCTGCTCTGGTGTGGACCCCTCTCTCCCCACAGGCTCCCAGGTCCTGCCAGGAACTTGCTCCAGGATGAACTTCTTACGGAGTTTCAGCCTCTTTCAGGCATCCACCCGCTGCGGTGTGGGCTCCTCCACAGGCTGCGAGTGGATCTCCGCTTCCCGGTGGTCCTCCATGAACTGCAGGGACACAACCTGCTTCACCATGATCTTCACCACATATCACAGGGGAGCTTTTTCAGGGCCTAAGCACCCTCCTTCTCCACTGATCTTGGCGTCTACAAAGATGTTTTCACATTCTCTCTCCTTGTTGCTGCTGCAGTTTTGCAACTGTGCAACAGCTTCTCCTTCTCAAATACGTTATTCACAGAGGCATTACCTCAGTCACCAATTGGCCAGGCCTGGGTCAGCTGCAGGGCCATCTTAGAACTGACTGGCCCTACCCCTGTGAGCTACACGGGAAGCTTCTGGCAACTCTTTGTTTAAAGAAGCCACCCTTGTAGCCCTGCCTGCTACCAAAAAACCTGGCCTAGGCAAAACCACTACAAATATTTTGGGTTCCTGCAAGGTGCTGTGGAGCTGTGGCTAGGGTATGTGGGGCTGCAGGGCTGGCTGGGGCAAGCTGGGTAGACCTTGGGCTGGTGGTGGACCCCTGGCAGGTTCTGTCAGATGGCCCATCATCTCTCCTCTCTGCTCTCTCCCAGCAGCCAGTGAGGAAAGCGTCGCTGGAGCGCCACCCTTTCCCCTCACTGTACCACGTAAGACTTTCCTCTCTCAGCCCCTTAAAGCCCCTCAGCCCTATGAGCAGGGGGTTCTCATTGCAGACACTAGTCACTGCTTCCATCCCCTTCCATCTCCTGGGTGAGTATCGCGCCCAGGCCACTGTGCTTGTGCACCCAGAGGAAGGAGATAGCTGCAGTTCACAGGCTGTGTCTGCTCTTTCCAGCCTGCCACACTGTCCTGAAGCAGGAAGGAGTTGAGCAAAAGGCTGGTAAGTGTATGCGGCCTCGAGCAAGTTCCTTGGCTCCAAGGGACAGCTCTGTCCTGTCGCTGCGCTTGGAGACAGGTGACAGGGACTCCCAAGGGTGGTACCCTCCCAGGGCTCAGTGGCGGCATGTCATGGGTTAACCCCCCACCAGCAACTAGGCACCACACAGCCACTTCCTCACCACCTCCTCCCACAGTGGGATGGGGAGAATTATGAGGTTTGCCCCCACGCACTGACCAATGCCCAAGCAGCGATCCGTGTCTGTCCCCCACCATCTCCACTTTATGTACTGTCAGTGGTGGTCTATGGTAAGGAATAGCCCACTGGCTAGTTCGGGCCAGCTGTCCTGGCCATGCTCCCTCCCAGCTTCTTGTGCCCTCTGTCAGCCCCCTTGCTGGCAGGGCAGGATGGGAAGCAGAAAGGGCTTTGACACTGTGCAAACGCTCCTTGGCAGTAACCAAAACATTCCTGTGTTAACAGCATGCTCCCCAGCATAAACCCAAAACACGGCCCTGTAGCAGATACTAGAGAGAAAATTAACTCTGTTCCAGGCAAAACCAAGACACAGGGTCAGCCTGAGTGTGGGGCTTGGGTGGCTCCAGCACTCGGGTTGCTCCCTCCATGCCAAACCATCGTGACAGGTTTTGCTGGTGAGACGTCCCTGGGGATGGGAAGAGGAAACCGAATGCTGCCAGTGGCCACCACAGTCCCAGGCTCTTCAGGGACAGCTGCCACGAGTGAGCAGTCGTCAGCGGGTGAAGAGGCATCAGATGCAAGCCTACATGGTGGGTCCTCTCCGCAGCATCCCAGCAGCATCGTGGGGGGGGCTGTAGGAACCATGGTGAGGGTTTGCTGCCACTGAATCCCCACTCTCACTACAGGTTCCAGCGTCTCGGGCCTGCTGCAGAGCATCCAGCAGCTGCTGGTGCAGATCCTGCATACATCGCAGCAGCAGCAGGCGCTGCTGGAGAGCCTGGCCAAGGATACCGTCTCAAACCTCAGCTTCCTCTCTGACAGGCTGGTGCATGTGAGTGAGACCCTCTGTCAGCTCCTGCGCCATCCACAGGCCTACACCGTCCCCCTCAGCTACTGCTTTCCCCACGTGCCCCATTTTGAGGTGCCCTGCTCCCCTAGCGTTCCCCACACCTGCCCAGATCAGAAAGAGGATCCTGAGGTTCCCCCTTCCTCTGACTGCACCTCCCTGTGAGTGCCACTAGCCCCAGGGCTGAGAGCTTTGCCTCTCAGACACCGCACAGATCTTTATAGCAGAGCCCCCAGATATTTTGGAACTTTATAGAAGAGAGACATTTCAATAAAATTAAAAATAGCTTTTGTACCGCCAGCAACAATCAACCAATTCTTTCCCCCTCTCAAGGGGATGTTCCCCTTCTCAGTTTCAAGATGAGCAGAAGGGGAACTTGGCTAATTACAGCATCAGAGAAACTCCTATAGGCTGCACACTGCAGGACAGCGGGACTTTCTCAGCCACTGTTACTCCCTGACAGCTTCCAGCTGTGCCGGGGCTGCCTGGAGAACATGCTGCCAGCTGTGGAGTGAAGCAGGGCTGCTGCAGGGGCTGGGGAGGGCAGGGAGCCCAGACGAGACACAGGCTCCATCCCACTGCAAGGGAAGGGGCTGCGTGGGCGATATCGGGCAGCACTGTGGTGGGGGAGGCAGCGTGGGCTGCAGCTCTGGCCCCTCAGTCGCTGGGTCCTTGGGTCACTTGCAGCAGGTGAGCTGGGGCTGTTGCAGCTGGTGCTGTGGACTTTCGGTATGCTGCACCGAGCTCTCTCCTGCCCCCGAGGCTCAGGACATGGATCACAGACAGGCCATGGAAATGTTGTGCTTGGTAGTAGTCACTGGCTCCTGCCCCGGGCCTCCAGCACCTCCAGCAGGATGCCTGCGTCCTCCATAGCAACGGGGCAGATGTGGGAGCTGCCTCCACAGAATCTCTTGGCCGCATCCAGGGAGAGCATGTAGCCAGTGCTGCTGGCATTGGGTGGGCAGACATCAGCACAGCAGGAGGTCTGGTGGGATGCCCTGCAACTTCGAGGAGAAGAGGAAACCCAGGTAGAGGCCAGGCGAGGTGAAGCCCAGACGTTAAGGTGGGCAAGCAGTCTGTCTTACAGTTGAAGCATCTTGCAGACGTAGCTGGACCCGGCACTGCCCAGATGCCACGTGTGACCTTCAGGGTGAGGTTTCAGTACATGTCCCTGTAACTCCCCAACAAGATTTCCCACGCCTCCTGCTCTTCCCACTGGCCCACTGCTGCCTCAGATGCCTGCCCCACCAGAAACATGATCTGCCAGGGTCTTCCCAGGGCACCCCATGTCCACCCCATGTGTGGCCAAGCCATGGAGAGGGGCCAGAGACCAGTGGAGTGGCCAAGGAGCAGCAGGTCCTATGGCACCAGTGAACAGCAACATCACAGCCCAGAAAGCATCTGTCAGCGGAGAAGCGTGGGTGAGTGGAGCCGGGAAAGCCTGTTACCTCTCACAGGACGTTATCTCCACACCAGCCGCACCCTGGGTCAGAAAGGAGGCACGCGGGCCCCATGAAGCAGCAGGCAGGGAGCTGGGGCTGTGGGGGCTGCTCTGGCTGGCCAGCAGCTCTGACCCTAAGCCTCATGGCAGCTCTTGCCCTGGCTTTCCTACTTGGGGACTGACCAGGGTGGGCAAAGGCAGGAGAGAGATGGGATCTCCCCTCCTGAGCACTGACACTCGTAACCAGTGAGGCTGCAATGGGAGGACACCTTTGGGCTGTGGTTGCTAGGGCTCCCAGCAACCCCATTGTGCTTGCTCCCTGTCATCCCACCATGCTCCCCACCACCCTGCTGAGCTCCACATCATCCCACTGAGCTCCCCACTACTCTGATGTTCTCCCCTTCCCCTCACTGAGCTCCTCACCAGCCTTGCTGTGCTCCCCAGCACCCTGCTGAGCTCCCCCACTCAGAGAGGCAGCAGGTCTCTGGCAGGAGCTGAAGCACATTGTGGGCTGCTCTGGGGGCTTCAGATCTGTGGGGTGTGCAAAGTGCAGAGGCACCAGGAATAGGGAGGGTTGGACTGGATGTGCAACGGGGCACATGGGGGTGCAGTGAGGTGGCATTGTGGTCCAGTGGGGTGTCAGGGGCAGGTGTATTGGGGTGGTGTGGGGGTGCAGAGGGTACAGTGAAGTAATGGGATGCAGCAGAGTGTCACACAGAGTGTCGCCCTGCCCCCACAACACCCACCGCCCGCCACCAGCTTGGGCACGGGGCAAGGCTGGCCCCCAGCCCCTTCCCAGTGAGCTGCCAGCCCTTGGACATGGGCAGCGCGAGGTGTCAGCGGAGGAGGTCGGAGCTGGCACCAAGGGGACGCAGTTGGGAAAGGATCTGAGGCAGGCAAAGCCGCCGTCCCGGGGGATGTCCTTCTGAAGCTGCCTCCGTGCCCGGTGAGATCCCTCCCGCTCAGGGCGCCGGCGATCGACATAAGCTGGAGCACAGGAAGTTCCACTTAAAAAGTTCAAAAGAAAGTTCCACTTAAACAATAAGGAGAAGCGGCTGTGCGGGTGAGGGAGCCCCGACACAAGCTGCCCAGAGAGGCTGTGGAGCCTCCTCTGGAGCTTTCCAAACCCACCCGGATGAGTTCCTGTTTGACCTGGTCTCGGTGGACCTGCTTTGGCAGGGGCTTGGGATGGGTGATATATAGAGGTCTCTTCCAGCCCCCACCATTCTGTTATTCAATGTGCCCATGCTTATAGGGCTGGCAGGACAGCCAAGAGAACATGGGACAAGCATAGTGAGTGCAAGGCCTTCTCCAGGCGTGAAATGGAGGTGCAAGTGGCAGCAAATATTGGCAGGATTTCAGCGCGTCATGAGAATACTGCTCTGGGCAGCTGGGACATATGGCTCCTTCTCCCTTCACTCCAAGCAACAGCCTGCAATGGGGCAGTTGCAGCACACCAAGCAGCCCTCTTGCATCCCAACAGCCCTACAGCCCCAAGGGCAGCGAGGCCTAGTAGTGGAGGCCTGAGAGAGGATTATTCCCTGGGTTTATCTTACTCTGGAACAAGTCAAAGCTGCATCTCTCTCCCAATCCTCTCCTTCCTTCATAACAGAGTCACAGAATGGTGGGGGTTGGAGGAGCCCTCTGGAGATCATCCAGTCCAACCCCTCACTAAAGCAGGTTCCCCTTGATCAGGTCACACAGGAACGTGTCCAGGTGGGTTTGGAAACCTCCAGAGAAGAAGCCTTCACACCCTCTCTGGGCAGCCTGTGCCAGGGCTCCCTCATCTGAACAGCATGATAGTCTTTCCTTATGTTTAACTAGAGCTTTTTCTGTTCCAGCTTATGCCCGTTACCCCATGTCCTGTCACTGGACAGAAAAAAAGTGACACCTCATCCTCTTGACATGTACCTTCTAAAAACGTGTAAATATTAATGAGACCCTGCTCACTCTCCTCTTCCCCAGGCTGAGGAATGCATGGCCTGCTCCAGCCCTTATATAATGTCTGGAAGAATGAAACAATGAAGGGTTTTTACCCGCCAGGGGAGCAGGCAACAAGCTCTCCCAGGAGCCACCAGCACCCCGTGCCCTAGGGACAATGTTGTGTGCCCATTGGAGCCTCATCCCATCCCACAAAACAGAGGCACCAGTTGTGTGACACAAGCGACTGTCTTAAGAGCAGCTTTGGGCTGTGTCTTGTGATTACCTGCTCCTGAGGCTTCCCCACGGCACCAGCCCCTCTTCTTCCCTTCCCTGCCTCAAGAGGATCTGATATAGGGCACACAGATGCCTGGCCTCAGCTCACACCACAGCCCCACTCTGATGGCCACCCTGCTAGAGCCCCCAGCTGCAGCAAAAGTGCTGGATGATGGCATTAGCTCTTGAGCCTCGCAAAATCCTTCTCATCAACTCCAAATGCTGAGGGAGAAGCTTATCATGAGGTAAACCAGAGCGCAGGATGGCTCCCCCTAGCAACCCATGTACACACTGCTTCTGCCTCCTCACACCTCTACCTGTGCAAGGGGCCAGCATTTGCACCTCAAGTGCCTTCTCCCAGGCTGCTGAACACCCGACCTGCTGCCAGAGAAGGGCGTGCAGCCTCTGACAGGGATGTCAAGAGAGATGAATACCTCTGGTCATGGAGGCACCACCCGCACCCCCNTTAAAACCATGATGTTTCCCCATGCAAATGTACTCTCTTTCAACAGCAGCTCTTAACTCTTCGTAGGTGGGCCAGAAAGCAATGAAGGAGAGTTTGTGATCATGCTCCGAAGGTCTCACTGGAGGGGGGCAAAGCAGCATTCAGCATCTTCCCACCCCACAACCACTAAGGGCAAGGAGAGGAAACTACGTTGAATTGGATCAGGCTGTTTGTCTTGATGTCAAAAGCCCTAGTTCGCTGTTTTAACCAAGCAGTTAAATACACTTTGAAGCGTGTCCTCCTCGTGCTGTGCCTGGCTGTGGCTCAGCGAGATGCTGCACACACTCACCCTTGCCTGACATTAATTTTTCTCATGTGATTTGCCTGAGGAAAACGCTGTGCTGCAGCAGACAGGATGAGACAGGAAGCGAAAGCTCATGGATGAGAGCAGCCAGGCTGCCTTGGGAGGATGGGGTCGTGTGAGTTTTTGAAAGCAGTCCTGAACCGGAGCTCATCTGGGGTCTGAGGTAGAATTCCAGCTGAAGGTAGAGTGCAGGGAGAGGCTGAGTGCCTGGAACACTTGGCACTTTCCCACAGTGGGTACTGTACCCTGATCCTGGGGGTGTATTAACACTTAGAGAGTCCTTAGAGAGTCCTTAGAGAGGAGATGGGTGTTGCTCCAGGTTGTCCTCTGCCTCTGCAAACAGGAGGAAGCCTCCAGCTCAGATTATCCATCTGCCCTGTGGGAGACGCTTTCATTAGTTAATTAGAACAGTCCTCATGGGCTTGTCTGGGATTTGTAGCTGTGCTGGCAGGAGATTTGCTGACTGCAGGCAATCCCTGGGGCAAAGTTCCTCAGGAGGACGTGATGCTCAGAGCCAGTGAGGACTTACATCCCCTCCTGCTGAGTCAAGACCCTCTGGACTGCACTTGTTCTGAGCCCATCTGATTTATTTTTAGCCAAAATACTGCTCCTCAAAACCTGGAGCACTGGATTTTAGCTCTGGGTGTGGTGACAGTGAAACATCTTTATATACAGTAAGAAAAAACAGCAATATTCCCCTCCTTGGTGTCGGCACTGCTCACACTCCAACAGGAAGGTTCAGTGTGATTTCTTTGCTACAGCTTCCATGGAGAGCACTGTTCACACAGAACAACGTATTGCCTAGCACTCGGTTCTCTCAGGGGAAATTTTAGTGGTGGTGTTCGAGTGGGGGAAATAGTTTTTATGAGAAAACTTTAATCTGCGAGCCATAAAGGGAACAGTGGCTTTGCATCCCATGGAAAATGTTCTCAGCCTCCGCTAACATGGTTTTATCTTCCTCTGCAGGCTTGCCTCTCCAGATAAATTTATCCAAGATTGCATTTGCTGTTAAAAGTTTGCTTTCTGTTGGTGCCAGGCTGATTTCTCACGAGAGCAACAGCCTTGATTTTCTGCCACTTGACGGTGAGCACAACTGTACTTTGTACTTGCAGACTTTGTTCTCGCAGTGGCAGCTCATGGGAGATGCTTCCCCTGCCCACCGGGCGCCGAGGCTGCTCCTCCAGCAGCATGCCTCTGCTGGGCCATGTGTGCCTGCTGGAAATGCCTGACCCTCTTGTCCCAACGCAAAAGGCGAAGGCTTGCAGGACACGCAGGTCCTCCCCCAAGATTAGTTCAAAGAAGATGCGTTCAAGCCGCAGCACTGTCGTGTGCCTCTGACACCCCTGAAGCCTCGTTGCTACAGCAATGCCCCAAAGTTAGCACTGCAAAAGCATTTGGGATGTGATGCTGTCACCAAGATCTCAAAGATTTTTGGAGGTTGTTTTTTACTCTGTTTTTCCAGGCAACTTCAGCCCCGTTCCCCTGCTCTTCCTTTTGATCCCTTCCTTGAGGAATGACCTTTCCCACTCCTTCACCCACTTCACTCTGCTCCACTCCTCAGCCTTGCTGGCCCTGCAAATCTCATTAAAGGGCACGCTCATTTACTGGAAGTCTCCAGCACGCTGCTCTGAGCTATTCTCATGCTGTCTGCAGGCGCTCTGTGCTCCTGGCTGCTCTATTAATTTCTTTTAGTGAGCTCCCTGATTTCTATGCAGTTCCCTTGATGAAGTTAAGCGCAACTCGAGTGGCTTTTCTGCTTGACAGAGCAGCTCTTCAACAGCCCTCTTCTAAATTGCTGAGGATAAAGTCCCGGGTCTGGCCCCTCCCTGTGAGTTCTCCCACCAGCCTCACCAAGAAACTCAAATTACCAGCAGCTAAAAATTATAGTGCTTTGCATCTCCATCATATTTTCCTGGTCTCCGATGTTGCTGTGTCCCCCTTCCCTGCTCCCTGCTCACCTCTGGCCAGGCTGCTGTTTGGCCCTGACACAACCCCCCTGTGATGCTTCGCTCCCTACAGGTACAGCTAAGCCATTTGTTCCTCATCTCCATGTCCCCTGCTTCCATGCCTTCATGCAAAACTGGGCATGTCCTGACACCCTGCTGCTGTCTTGTACCTCCAGGTGTTGTGGCACAGGGTGCTGCTGGGGCAATGATGTCTCACGATGCCCTGGGTCCATCTCCTAGACTCTTCTCAGTGCTCTAGGATGGACTTGTAATGCTCAGCTCCATCCCACTTGCATGAGACAGGCACCCATGGTATGCTGCTGACTTGGATCAGAGACCTGGAGAGATGCCCCACAGCAGGAGCAATGCAGAGGCAGGTCCTGGAGCTGGGTTTGTTCTTGTTTGTAGCTTTATCTTTTGCTTGGAGGTCCCTGGCTCCCACCTGGCTCTCACCAAGCACCTTGAAGAGTGGGGACGAGGCTTTGAGGCGTCCACGACATGGGATGAGTGCTGGGGATGGCAGCAGGGAGGATGTGACTTAGGGCTAGGGGACAGGGAGTAAGAAGAGGTGAGCAAGCAGGCTCCCTGTGCATTGCTCCAGGAAAAATGGTGTCCCTCTGCATGCTCAGAGCTGCTCCATGCAGTCTGGATGTGACAGGGGTGCCGCCTGCAAGGCTGAAGGGCAGCCAGGGACAGAGCAGGGCAAGGGGACTCCACTGCCTTTGATCTTTGTGGTGGTACCCGCCGCAGGTGATGGATGGGTCTGCGTGAGGAGGGCGGCTGAGGCTTGCTACTCTGATGAGAAAATCATCGAGTGGCTGCAGGGTGCACCAGGCAAATTGCAAAATAAGAGAGCAGCTGAGCCATTCTCACAGCCTTTCATCATCCCCAGAGCGGCACTGTGACAGCTGTGCCTGGACAGGGAGCAAGCTCCTCCTGCACCACTGTGGTCGAAAGGATTTGTCCCTCTGACGCCCAACAGCACACTGAGCAGGAGAGGGGCAAAGACATCCAAAGGCAGCAGTGGGGGATCTGCTGCCCCTGACCATGAGGATACAGGGAGAAATGCTCAGGTGGGGACAGAGCAGGGCTGCACACCTCTCCCTACACACCTGTCCCTGCACCCTGCAGGGGTAACACCATGCTTGGGAACCACCAAACCCCAGGTAACCAAGGTGGTGACACCAACAGCCACCCTGCCACCCACACCTCACAGCACCACAGACTAGCAAGGGGCACAGCATCTTCCTGCAACCAAAGAGAGACCTGAAAAGCTGGGACATCTTTCCAGCCCCTTGGGCATGCAGGGACAGGGAGAGGAGGAGGAATGAGGGGTCCTGGCTGCACGCACGCAGCCCGCTGCAAGGCTCAATAATTCAGGCCTGACACATTAAGGTTGCGTGATGTGCCATCGCCATCTGCAATGACAGACTGCGTCAGGGCTGCTGCCTGGTGAGCCGGGCCCCACAGACACAGGCAGGCAGTGGTGGGAGGGCAGAGCATCCCCGCAGTGGGAGTTCGGGAAGGAGGTTGTGGGGGGTAGCACAGTCCCAGCCTTTCAGATACAGGTTTCCAGGGAGCCTGTGTTGGAGCAGGGAATCACAGCCTTTTAGCCCCACAGCCCAGCAGGCAGGATGGGGTTGGGATGTAGGCGGCTGAGCTGGGGAAATGCTGTCCCCAGGGCTAACTCCTTTCTCCTGCATCACCTGTGTCCCTGCAGCCTCTCTGGACAGGACAGAGGCCATGAAGGCTTGTGCTGCCCCAGGCCAAAGCCCTTCCCAGCTGTGTCTGTTCCCAGGTCCCTGCAGCCGCTGGCCCTGGTGGGGTTTTGAACTCCTTCATCAGTCCCCAGCATTGAGGACGTGAAGCTCTTCACCGGCTGTTCAGGGAGTCAGTTGCCATGGGGATGTCAGATGTACCTGGTTGTTATAGGGACACTGTTGCCATGGTTATGTGGTTGCTGTGCCTGGCAGAGGCAGGGATGGAGCATCAGGAAGGCTGTTTACATTGGGAGGGGGGAGGGGGAAGAGTCACAGAGACTTCAACTGTTTGAGTAGAGAAGAAAGACAAAACCCAGCCTTCATCCCAAACACATTCACATGGGGCCAAGGCTGGAGTCCATGGGGAGCATAACTGGCAAAGTTCACTCAATCCCTTACGGATAGACAGGCCAGTTCTCCTGACCCTGCAATGATGGGGAAGTGGCTGAGGTGATGCACAGTTTCCCATGAGGTGTCCCAGCATGCTCCCAGTCAGGCTCAGTGGGAGAGACAGTGCTGCACACCCAGTGCTGGATGTCCTTCAGGAGAGAATGGCTTCACCATGCTCGGTGCCAGGAACACTGAGCAAAATCCTTCCAGTCTCACAAGGCTGTGTGTCCTGTGCTTGCATTGCACCACAATGCCCCCTGAGCTGTGGCAGCCTCCTGGGCAGGCAGACAGGTTCCTGCCCCGCTGGGCATGAGGGAATGAAGTGGGGAGAGGGGAGACTCGGCTCTCTGTGGGCAGCCTACAGGCCCCAGGGGATGAATCGGGCTGGCAGAGAGTGCCTGGATCCCCTCCAGTGCTGCTTGCCTGAGTTTCCCCTCTGGCACCACGGTTGGATGCTTGGCCTGTCCTTGAGATGAAAAATGCAGTCACAGGTTTAATTAAAACGAGAGGGAGCCTGAGCTACTCTGACAGCCCAGAGGAGCAGAGTCCAGCCAGCACATGGCTCCTCCAGGCTTCCCTGGCCATCTCTGCAGGCTGAAACCTCTGCCCACCCCTGCCAGGACCTCTCACAGGTCCGGATCTGCGTGTGCCATCCCGTGGTGTCTGCCGTGGGGCAGCCCAAGAATGAGCCAGGGCATGAGGGAAGGGTAAGGGTGCTGCATGGAGTGCTGACATCTCCCAGAAACAGGGGTGCCTTTGCAAAGGACCTCCCGCCGGGGTGACACCAGTCCCATGCTCCTTGTGTTTCGTGCTGCAGTGTGTTGCTGATGTGAAAGCTAAAGCTGAGCTCTTTGTTCTCCGGGGGCCACTACTGCGGGGGCGGATGCGATTGGACTTGGTGAAGTGAGTAACGTTTTTAATTAAAAAAAAAATTAATCCTTATCAGCCACCTGGCTTGACCAGACAGGCCAGTCAGCATGGCAGAGAAAGGCCTGGCAGGTGAGCTCTTGAGGGAAGGCAGGTGGCAGGCACAGGTCGCCCAGGCCCCTTGCACAGCACGTGGGGCTCCTGCACAGCACACCTCCGTGCCAGGCTGGCGCCCCATAGCTATCACCCCCGGCAAAGCCCAGAGATGCAGGCAGCAAAGCCCTGAACCCACCGTCATGGCCCTCAACAGCTCATCTTTCTTTCTACTTTGCCCACCCTATCCCCACCGTCATCTCCAGCTGCCTCCACAGCTCCCTGAGCCCACCCCACTACAGCCAGTTGGGCCCAGCTCACAAGCAGCACGTTTAATTGGATTGCAATCCTATTAGCTAGCTGCCTGCCCGCCCGCAGTTGATAATCCTGTTAGGCATCCCATAAATCTCCCCGTGCCAGGCTCTGTCCCTGCGGTATGGGGAGAGGGGCTGCTGGCAGGTGGGCTCTGCTGAGCCAGGACATGACTGCTGGGGTGCAGGGCTTTGCCCGGAGACTCACCCCTGAAGACCCTTGCAGGGCTGGGAAGAGCTCCAGGGAGTTGGAACTGTCCCCAGAGGGATGAGAAGAAGCCGTGAGGTTTCCTGTCTCCGCTCTGGTCCATCTTGTCCACTCTGAGCCGCAGGATCAGGGTGGAAATGCCCTGTCTTTGAGATGCACACACAGAGCCCAGGTGCTTGCCACCACAGCAGGGTCATCACTGGCTCCAGTGAGTGCTGAGCCTGTGGCTCTGACCATGGGGCAAGGGTGAGGAACAGGGACTGAAACAAGGTTGTCTCAACCATATTGGGGAGTTACAATCCATGCAATGCCTTCTCCCACAGATGCTCAATTCCCTGCAGAGGCTGCTTACAGTTGGTGGCAACAACAGGGACACGGGGTTCACTGCTCCTGGGTGTGTGCATCCACGTGTGGGGCAACAAAGGGGTGACACAAGCGGGTTGTGGCCTCCTGGGGACATGACCGTTGCAGGCAGTGCAGTCTCACTCCCACACATCACCACAGCAGTCAGCCCCAGTACCACTCCCCAATGGCGGCTGACCTCGGGAGCACCCCAGCTGCCCTGGCACAGCACAGCTGCCTGTGGGTCAGGCATTACAGCCATCCCGTGAGAGCATGGTGCCACAGCAAAGTCATCCTGGCCCTGCGGTGAGCCAAAGGATTGCATCCCCCTGCCCCCCACCTCTTGCTGACCACCTTGCTCTGTGCCTGAGCTGTGTCAGCCCTGGAGCAGCCCATCACAGAGATCGCTGAGCAAGAGCCAGACACCATTGCCATTCCTTGCTCCACACCCAGTCACATCCCCTGGACACCTTCACGGCCTGGCAAAGAGGGGAGTGTGGTCCCAGCTCAGCCTCAAGAACTCCCCTAGCTCTGCGCCGGATTGAGCCGCAGCAACAAGTTCAACCAGGCTGTAATTGCAAGAACAGGGCAGCACGGGTGGCTGTGAGGCTGCTCAGAGGAGTCCTGACGCTCCTGGGGATGGGCACCGGCCCAGAAAGAGGGTGCTGGGCCCCACAGGGCTGCTGTCTGTGATGAAGAAGTCCAGGCTGCCGTCAGCATCAGCTGGTGCAAATGCTGTTAATGGAGGCCACGGCTGGGTCGACGAGCCCCAGCTCCTCCTGTTCGTTGACGCAGAGCTGGTACCCACAGCCCTTGCGCCGGGGCAGCGGCCCCAGGCGCCGGCTGGGCTTGGCGCGAGGTGGCAGCAGGAAGCCAACGCTGCCGGCGATGAGCAGGTGCCAGATGCTGTGGATGTAGAAGTAGTTCTCCTCCGTCTCCACGAAGGCGTAGAGCAGCACAGCGGCTGCTGCGATCAGAGCTCCCGGGCACAGGTAGAAAGCCCAGCGCTTCCAGGTCGGCGGGTAGCAGTGGCGGCGCCGGATGGTGCGAGTCGTCTGTGGTGGGGAAAGCAGGGGCTGGAAGAGGCAGCCCCCGTGGGGACCGGCACGGCCCCTGTGCTGCAGTGCCCAGGAGCCAAGGAGGGGACTTCGTGGGGAAAGGTGTAAGCAGCAGAGGGGAGATTCAGGCAGGGGAGTGTGGCTGGATGGCCGGGGAGAATGCTGACCACAGCCAGGGTGGGACATAAGAGGACAGGGACAGTGTCTCCTTACCCAGGCAATGGCCATGATCCCTAAGGCAAAGAGGCTGGGTCCCAGCAGGTTCCAGAGCCCATGGCGGTCCATCTGCAGAGCCATGGAGAGAAGCATGGCCCCCAGCAGGTACAGCACCTGTGGGGCAGCAGGGCACCCGTCAGGCTAGGTCCTCTCCTTGCCCACCCCACAAACCCTCTCGCTGCGCTTGCCTGCTTGACCACAGGCTGGAGCCGGGCCATGGCAATGACGGTGACCCATACAGACATGAGGGAGCCCAGGAAGTCGCAGAACTGCAGCACATCATACTCCATGATGCAGAATACCACGATGCCCGGCTGGTCACAGGCGTGGTAAAACTAGGGTAGCAGGGAAAGGGTGTGAGAGAGTTGCCCCTCACAGCCCTGGCCCCTCACCTGCCTCCCTCAGCAGCCCACATCCAGTGCTCACAGTGGAGAAGAACATGGTGAAGATGTAGACAGCAGCTTCCATGAGGTAGTGGCTGCGGACGGCGATGGCGACAGGAGGCACGAACATGACATTGCTGAGGCACAGCAGCAGCGTGGAGAGGAGTTGGAAGCCATAGGAGAAAGCCTCGGCGTTGTCAGTGCAGCCCCAGCCATTCCAGCCTGCAGCCAGGGAGAGCTGCTGTCATCCCTGCAGCACCAGCAGAGGCTGGGAAGGGAGCAGGGAAGCCTCTTTCTCCTTCTGGGAGGAGCTGGTGTTGGGGGGGACTAATGGGGTGCACAACTCTCAGGGAGAAAGGGGAGATGGTGAGGGGGGTGGTCCCTGGCTGTAGTAGTCACTGTGGATGCCTGGAGCACTTTGCACTCACCAGCTTTGCACTCGCAGGCAGCATACAGGTAGTTGTTTGTGCGCAACAGCTTGCACTGGCCATAGATGCCACAGTCGTTGATGCAGGGCGAGAGGTAGGCACGCAGATACACCTCGGCTGTCACGTTGGTGCAAGGCTCGAACCTGTGGCCCAGGAGGAAGGGGTCAATCCTCGCCCTGTGCCCCCCTGGCAGCTCCTGCCTCCACCGGAGGCACTCCTCGCACCCAGACTAGGCAGGTGACAGGAGACCCAGGGAGTGGGCGAGCGTGGAAACAAGCTGCTTTCATACCATTGCAGCTGACAGTTAGTTCCCAAGGACCTGATGTGCTGCAACAGGCTGTGCCAGGCTTGGCAAGCAGGAGGAACATGGCCATGCTTACAACCCGCTTTGCCTTTAGCAACGCACTCAGGTGGACCTTATTTCATCAGGATTTTGTTCTGTGAGCCCCGCAATGCCTGCCTGTGATTATCTCAGGGAAAGACTGACTGCGACTGGCAGCTCAGGGTGAACTAGAGATGCACCGGAGGAGTGAGAGCAGGTACAGCACCCCCGCTGCCCCACGCTGTCCACGCACCGGCCTCCTGGCACACCACAGCACAGGCGGGCACACGTCCTAGCAGCACGCACTGGCTGCTGCCGTGCACATGCTGCGGCACCCAGCACACACGGGTACACACTGGAGTTGCCCCCTCGTCCCGCAAACCCAGCCTCCATCCTGGCAGAGAGCCTTGTCCCCTACCAGGCACGGGCACAGATGGGGACTGCCGCAGGGACGGGCAGGCACCAACAGATGCACAGAGCTCACAAGCTGACAGGCGCTTTCTAACTGCAAGACGGAGAGGGAAGTGCTGCAGGGGGCCACAGATGGTCAGGCAGGCACAAGATAGAGCTGCCTGTGCCCACGCAGGCACTCCCATAGCGACACACGTGCGCGCACATGAGTGGTGACACGCGAGGGATGGGTGCACCCACGGACCCGCAGCACACCAGGATGCAGGCCGTGGTGGGGACGTCCCCTCGGGGCGCGCAGGGAGGGGACGTGCTGGGACTCTTACCCATGCTCCGTGGCACAGAGCGAACGCAGGCTGAGGTACCAGCTGCCCGTCTGGGGATAGGGGATCCGCAGGCGGCTGAGGCTGGCTGTGGCATTGACAGAAAGCAGGAAGCCTGCCAGGGACTCTGCGGGTTGGAAGTGCTTTGGGTCAGCAGGGCAGGGTCAGCCCCTTTCCCGTGGCAGAGCTGGGACAGGAAAGAGCACCCTGTGCCAGGCTCCAAGGCCAGATGCCTCCACAGTCTCTGCTATCTCCCACCCAGCCTTTCACCAGACAGACCCGCACAGCCACAGCAGGATGGACACACGTGGCCCAGCCTACCTGTCTCACAGGTGATCGATGTGTTGTCACCAGACGTCAGTGGGACTTCGTGGTTCAGACACCCAAACACCGTCACGTTCTCGCCGCAGAGGGAGCTCTGATGGCAGAGGAGGAGATGACCCTAAACTACTGCCAAGGGAGTTCCCTTGCTCTAACAGCACCTGGAACACGGCACACCATCTAGAAGTACCTTAAACCCCTGCCCATCACCCGAGAACATCCCAAATCTGGGCCATCATCCTGCCTTTAGAGCACGCTAATCTGTGCTCCATCACCCAAGAGCTCCCAAACCATGGCTCCTGACCCAAGAACATCCTAAATCCTATTACTCGCTCTGCTGCAGCCTTGACATCACCCATCTCCCAACCCACCCCATCATGGCACAGCATGGCCATCTCACCACGTTGAGCCGCAGCTCCAGGTTGAGCACCCCACCACTGTCCAGCACTGGCAGGAGGTTGATGACAAAGACAGCGGGGCGGTCAGGCGGCACCGACACGTTGGGCCCGAAGAAGATGTAGAAGTGGACGGAGAAGGTGTCCAGCTCGTTGCGCAGCGTGGGGCGGACCGGCCAGCACCGCTCACCAGCGGGTGAGGTGATGGGGAACGGGTTCTTCGTGCCGTTGGGGCTGGTGGGCGCAGGGCTGTCCCCCAGTGCCAGCCCACCCGCGGAGCCAAAGGAGTGGGGCATGTTCATGGAGGCGCTGGAGGGCAGGAAGGGTGGCCGGGCCAGGCTGGGTCGGGAGCAGTCTGAGGAGCAGAGCTGTCAGGCTGGGTACTGCATAGCTCCTCCAGCCCCCTCTTAGTTCCCATGACTCACTTCCATCTGCAACCCAGACCCAGCATCTCCCAGCATCCCCATCCTAGGAGCACTGGGTATAATCCTGTGCCCAGCTGGGAACAGATGCCCACAGGCATCCTTTACCCTCCCACTAGTTACCCAAGCAAAATCAAGAGCATGCATTCCCCTCATACCTCCCCGTGCACTCTCACCTGTGAGCTGCACGGTGACCTGGAAGGAGACAGTGCCCGGCACCCCAGGGTGCTTCTCCACCAGCACGTAGTACCAGTGCTGCCAGAAGGGCAGGTCCAGTGCCAGCTGGCAGGGAGCATGTTCCCGACAGTCCAGCGCTGTGGAGTTGTGCAGGGGGGGAGCCTTGGCCCGCACACGCAGCCAGAGAGGGCAGCCCTCAGCCCCACGGCAACGCAGCAACTCCACCAGCACCCGTGACGTGTAGCTGGGCACGAACACCCTGCAGGACAATGAGATAGGGTCCCTCCCCTCAGAACAGACCAAGGGAGCTGAGGAGGCAAGCCAGAGGGATAGGGCACCCTCAGCTCCCCGCCCTGGGGATGCCCCCTTCTTAGAACACCCTCTCACACTCACTTGTAGAGGCACGAGCGGTTGTGGGGGGCCATGGTCTGCTCGGTAACATAACCTGGGTAGAGCACAGCAATGTTCACCAGGCGCTGCACGATGAGCTGGGGCTGGAAGAGATACTGGCATTCCTCGTAGAGCCCCTGCACCAAGAGGACAGTCGGCACAGGTCAGGCGATAGGGAGCACTGTCCCCACTTGGGATATTCACCCTGGGCACTGCCAGCCCAGAACAGTGAGACCCCCAAGCAGAGCCCTGTGGTAAGCCCCAACACCCCACAGTCTCCCCAAGCCCTTCACCTTGACGGAGATCTTGCCCTCATCTTTGGGCAGGTGGGCAGCCAGGAACCAGTCCCCGGGCAGCGGGCTGGTGACATTGAACACCCCCGTGGTGCGGTTGGGCAGGGTCCAGGTGAGGGTCAGTGCGAAGGAGCCAGGGACAGCCGTGTCCCTGGGGAAGTGCGTGTGCAGCGGGTTAATGACGGAGGGAGCCCCTGAGCGGAAATATCTGCAGGAGAGACAGCAGTTAGCAGGACACAAGCTGGGCATCACGGCAGAGCCAGCATGCCCAACACGTGGGAGCCTGTCCTCCATGCAATTAGGAAGCTCAAGAAGACTCAGCACAGGAAGCCATCTGTAAGCTGGGACCTTGATGGAGACTGTGAGCTTCTCCGTGTGTGATCTTCTCTGGGTGGGTGTTCAAGGAAAAAAATGTTCATGTATCAGATGTACAAAAGAGTGGAGCCAGCAACAGTCCTGGGAAGATGAATCATTGGGAGCTCGTGTGCATGTGTGTGTGTGTGTCCATGTGCATACATGCACACGTGTGCGCTCATCTGTGGACATGCCTGTACCTGCATCCTGTACCTGTACTATGCATGTGTGTGAGCAGTCCTTCTGCAGGTGTGCACATGGGTTCACGTGTGCACATGCAAGCAGAAAGCTGATGAAAATAGGCAGGCTCCAGGGCAAGGCCAGGCAGCAGGGGCAGGCAGACAGAAAACAAACAGACAGGGCAGGCTGCTTACTCACACAGTGATGCTACGGTCTGGACATTGATCCCCAAAGGTGCCACCCTGCTCCTTGAAAGTGATGAGGTTCCAGACGGCAATGACGGTGTCCTCAGGGATGTGGAAGTGGAAGAGCTCGATGCTGGCAAAGGAGCGGAAGGGGCTGAGCTTGCGTGGTGTGCGGGTGAAGTAGTCAGTCACAAAGAGCCCATCTGTGGAGGACACGCAAGGAACTCTCAGCAGGTTTGGAGGACTGGGGGAAGTTGAGGGGGTACAGTAGTGCTCCTAGACCAGATCCTCCCACACAAGCACTGGACACGTCCCAAAACTGGCAATCTGAAAGCAGCAAGAGCCATGCCGTTTCAGTGAGTCCCCAGGGCTGATGTCAGTTGTGCCCAGCTGCGTCTCTCTAGCCCTGGCACAGTCTGCACCATGCCTCATTCAGCATTGTCTCAGGCCCAGTTCATTGAGCTGTGGGCACTCATCCTCTGGAGCTTCAGGAACACTCAGCCCTGGCAATTCAGGATCTTCCCAGGTGCAGCTCAATTCTTTCAACTCATCATCCTCTTTAGTACGGACCTGCTCTCTGCTTTTTACCTGTAATAAAGGGCCAATTCTCACAGCTCCAGCCTTGCCCTAAAAGCTGGCATGGGAACATAGATTCCCCCCTTCTCTGCTTACCAAGGAGGCTCAGCACAGAGTCCATCAAAAAACTCCCACCCTAAAGCCACAAGAAGAAGGAACAGGCAGCGCAATTCCCACACAGCCCCCAGCTCTCCCTAGTTCTTTGCAGAGGAGGAATGGTACACATATGTATGTACATATGCACACGTGGGTGCTGTCTGTGTGCACAGCAAAATGGAGGTGTGCACACCCACATGCATGGGTGCATGCGGCTATGCACAGCCTCAAGTCTACAAGACACTTTCTGCAAGCCCACAGCACACACCAGGACCACCTCCCACTGACCAGCTGTCTGATAGATTGATTTCCAGAAACCCTGGAAGCAGGAGGATGTCTGGGAGCAGGGCTGTGCCCAGGAGGACTCTGTCCAGTGTTGAGCGGGACAGCTGAGAAAAAAAGGCTTCTTTGCACAGCCTACGTCTGGCTGGGAGTGCACGCATGTGCTCGTGTGCACATGTGTTTGTGCTGTGTGTGTGCAGCCCCAGCCGGCTGTACACTGACATGCATCTGTTCCCTGCCTGGAACAAAGGCAGCTCCCCCTCCCCTTCACTTCCAGCTGACACAAGCCAGTCACAAAATACCTGCCTCAACGCAAGGGCACACAATCCAAATTTCCCCTTCATGAACCGTGAAGCTACTCCTCAGCTATCCTCCCCAAGCAGGGACATTGACTTGGCAGGGGGGACCCCAGGGAGGAGAGAGGATGTTGAGTGCAACTCTAGGAGACGGCATATTGGGTGAAACACTCGGAGCTTCTCGGTGCTAGAACGGTTCTCTCCATGGAGAAGGGGGAAAGCAAGTGCCCCTCTGCCTCAAACCACCGGACGAACACTCCTACACCACCACCCACCCCGGCACAACAGCCCCAGGTGTGTGGGCCGTCGCTCAGCACCGCGGACAGC
>WBNH01007298.1:0-254130 GCA_013401255.1 Urocolius indicus
ATAATATATATTATATATAAATACTTAAAGTGTTGCGCAGCATACTTAAAGTCTTGTTTCTGGATGTGTCCAAGAGCATTTCAGTTTGACAGCACAGAGCAGATAGCCATCTATTTCAGGCAGCAATATGGCACAAGTAGTCCCAAGCACATGCCATGGCAGCATTTAAACAGCTGTGTTGTCTCTTTCCTTCTTCTTGCCACAACACATCTGAGAAGTGATAGATAAAATTTTCTCTCTAAGCAGTCCCTATTAGATACATCTCCAACTTTCTGACTTAAGATGCTGAAGATCACTCACTCTGGAGAAAATACACATATTATTTTTGTGGCTTTCTTAAAAGCATTTGTGTAAAGATCTGAAGTATAACTGCCAAGATTCAGAGTATTCATAAAGAATATTTTCTATGGAAATGAAAAAAAGTGCAAAACTGAAATCCTTAATCTACTTTCTGTTTTCTTTAGTATATATAGATAATACAAATGAGAAAACAACTCTGCATATGGTATATGAGAAGACTATTGACGATCACTCAAACAACTCAAAATCACTTGTCAGTCAAAGTAAGAATTTGCCATTTAGAGGAAGCATCAATCTGAAAAAGAAATTATTGTAATTAAAGGAGAACATGGTTGTGAGGTATTTCTCAGTGCAAACCCAATAAAGTTTGTTCTGAAATAACTTTGCCAGGGAAAACCAGTATCAAAAAACAAACCAACTCTGCAAACAGGATTATATTCAGAAACACTTGAGGCATTCTGTTTCTCTGTGTAGTACAGTTTTTCTGTGTTTCCATCCAGATCGTTAATGAGCTAATATGTTAATTGGCAATTAGGCTGAGAAATTACATTTTAGTTTTAGTTTTCTTTACAAATTGGAGTTAAAGGAAGAGTTAACCTAAACTGTCAAGCCCAGAAACAACAAACTTGGATAAAATTTAGAGCTTAGGCCTTATCTGATGCATGCACATGCTTATCTTGGATATGCAACATCTAACAACAACAACTCATGCTGCACAGTATTAGTTCCATGACAAGTACCTTACATGGTACAGTTGAGTTGTGGGTGAGTAAATCATACAAAACTAAGTATGGATTCTGCAGGTTTCACATGTGTCTATTCCAAAGAATTTTAGGTCCCTCTTTCACTTCATTTTTAAATTCTGCTTAACTCACTCAAATGTGCTTGTGACTGAAACCAAAGCAGAAATAGCCAGTCCCACCCACACTAGTGTAATCGTTTCCTTTCAACTAGTTAGTTGTCAGGTAGCCTTAACTGCTCTTTGGGTTATAGTCATCTGCCAAATTGGAACTGCTTCTTGGAAGAGCTTGTTGGGTTTTGTCAAGTTTAATTAATTCATTCATTAATTGCAGAGAGAGTCAGACAGCCTGTATCTAAAACAGTCTTACCTCTTTATCTTCGTTTTTTGGTTATTAATTCAATGAAATAACTTGTATCTTGAATGACCTTGCTAAATTGGCAGATGTAAATAGCTATGAACATAGAATTTTTTTATGAAAAAAATGAGTCACAATTAGATTTTGTTCTGAAGTTTGCCCAAATCCTATGGTTTTTATATGCATGTCTGACTGTACGCAGTTAAATTTTTTTGTCAAGGTTCTCCTAGCTGGTAAAAACTTACTTCTTATTTTCAACAATACGAAAAAGGAATAAATCTTTATAGTTTAGCTTCTTCCCATCTAAAGAGAATTTGGAATTTGATGTGAATCTGAGCCACCAGAGTACACGGTCCATACAGAAACCTGTAGTTCCACATACCTTGAAGATGCTTCCATGTGTCTAATTCACTTTTTCAGCCATGTAGTGTTGTTTATGGTTTCCTCTTTGTGACTAGCCTAAACAAAAATAAAATCACTGATGCTTTATTTGGTGCTATTTAGCTAATTCAGAGTTTGAAGGCACTTTGCATATGTCATGACTGCTTTGCTTCTATATATTTTCTGATTTCTCCAACATAAAACAGGCTTGTCTGTACTGATGGTTAATTTAGATAAATCTGAGGAACTGACATTTCTTGCTAGCTAGATCCTGATCACAGTCACATTTTGTGCTACTTTTTGACATTTCATATACCTTGCATTTCTGCCCTGATGCTGAGGTGCATTTTTACTCTGCATTTCATATACTTTTGACCTCAATTATCTCTGATCAATAATGTTGTGTCAGAAAGCTTATCCTTTCTTTCCTGTATTTATTACCTACTTATCTGTGAAAGCATAATAACAAAGGCTTAGTTAAACTCCAGCACTGCCTTTTTAGGGATCCTTTAGCTAATTTTGGAAGTCAGAATCTCTCAGCTTCTGTTTCTCCATAAAAATCTATGCTAAAGGAGTGTTAGGAGATTTTTAATTCTTTAACATTGTAAAGCCTTGAATCATAAGATACCTTGGCATATGTTCGGAACATCTGTCTTAAAATGAGAACTTACAAATCCTAGAGAGAAATGTTTCTGTGGAACAGATTAGAAAACAAGCTCTATGGAGACAGAAAAGCAAGGATGGGCAAGGTGGAAATAAAGGGAGAGAAAAGGAATAGCAAGTATAGAAGACTAAAGAAAAGGTAAATAATAGCATAGTTGCTGATAAGGAACAGGTAGCTAAAAACTGTTATTTTGTAAATGAAAATTTTAAAACAAAGAACATAAGGCTAAGACAAAAAAAGAGGGACCAGATTAGCTATTTGTTATAATTAAATATTTGTTTTGATGTTAGTAAAGGGAATTAAATTAGTTAAAATCTTATCTTTCAATAGATTATCCTTCATTATGATTGAAAAA
Organism: Urocolius indicus; assembly: GCA_013401255.1. NCBI lineage: Eukaryota > Metazoa > Chordata > Aves > Coliiformes > Coliidae > Urocolius > Urocolius indicus. Next base: position 2,798 of record WBNH01007298.1, read on the forward strand.
TATGTATAGCCTGTAGAGGTGGATTAATATTCTTTTGAAAAGGTTCAGGAAATAGATGTAGCTATGGGTTTAATTGGTTGTAGGTAAAAAATAACTGAATTTCTACTTACCCAAATATGGACTTTCCAGGCATTTGGAGTAAATACTAAAAACCTTATTACCAGTGTTTAAAACAAACAAACAAATGGATATTAATTATGTCTGTAAAGTTTCATGTTATAAAGAAGTATTTCTAGTTTTCTGGCTGTATTCCCCCAGGAAAATGCGTGTGAAATGTTTTCATTCCCGCCTCTCATCCCTCAAATGGCATAGTTACTGTAAGGGTAGAAAACGTGAAAGGCCTCAATTGCTTCTATAAAACTCATTATAGGCTGAGTAGCCTTTCTAGTTTTCATCCAGTAGTTTCCTTATGATACCTTTGCCTTGGAGCATTTATTCGCTTTAAAATTAAAGCAAAGAGAAAGAAGAGCTTCCATGTATTTCTTTGTTAAGGTAAGTCAGCTCTACTATTTATTAATTTTTAATTCCTCTGTTACAATTTAAGATAAAACAGATTTAAAGCTGTATAAAACGCCTCATGCTGTCATCATTCAGTAGCAAAAAAATGAAGAAAACCAGCATTTGATGTGCTCTAACAATTTGAAAATTGTCTGTAATACTAATTCTCTTCAGTGGCTAAATAAATATAAATGAATTGTTATAGTCATTAAGTATCTATCAGAACATCTGGCACTATACCTCAGTGGCATGTAAAGCCTGCTGCGCGTGAAGCTGTTGTGCTGTTAACGTGTTTCTGGATGACTATGAACGTAGCTTTATTCCTACTGCAGGTCAGAAACTGCACTTGGAACAAATGTCTAGTGCAGAATGAATAATGCTTAACAAAGAGTAACTCCTAGTAGGATGGGCAGAACAGTGGTTTTGTGCGATTGATGTTTGAAAATCCAGAAGGTGACCCTCAACATGTCTGTTGAATGAGAAGGAGAAAGTGATTGTATTAGAATTCATACAGTATGGAAGCTTACTGAAGCATTTAGTAGGGACAGTAAAAACTGAAACTTGGTCCAGAACAATTAGCAGATTTGTTTGTTGTTTACCCCTTTTCCTTCCAATCCAGGCTTTCTATTTTGCCTTATTACTATGTCCTCCTGTTACTCTTTGCAGACACTTGAAAAGAAAGTGCAATATAGGTTAATAGAACATGAATTTTTTGTCAATGTGTACCAAGAAATCACAGCTTTGGATATACTGTGTTTTTCTTAACCTTTGAATGTAGTTAGTGCTTAGGAGGGCAAAACTGCAAGAGGCTGAAGGAGTGATCATAAAACTGCATTCAGGTGAATCAGTAGTACTAAGTGGTAACCAGTAAATGTGTATTGACAATGCATTTTGGAAGAGGTTCCTAGTAATGCTAATGATATGAGAACTGTGACCAATTTTCAGAACGTCATCTCTGATGAGAACAGCTATTGATTCTTTATAAATTAAAGCTAGTGATGTCATTCAGTAAAAAACAGCCTGAAGCTGATTGTACATTGAGATCAGATCATTTTTAGATGTTAAAACACTAACTCCAGTTTTCTCATGGTGAGCACCAACATTTACTTGCTGTACAGATTTTGCTTTTTCAGCTGGGAAGATTCACACAGCAGTTAGCACCATATACATGACACTTTCTGAATTCCAGATTTTAGAATGTTAATGAATCTCATTCCATTCTACAAATACGAATAAATATTCCTTATCACTACAATACCTGAAGTTATGTAGGTAAATTTCTCTTTTTGGATTAATATTAGGATGTGCACCCTAATATTTTTTGCTGAAAGATTAGGGTCTAATTTGTCTGTGGGATGTATAGGCACTCTTATTCAAGTCTATAAAAAGTTATATAAGCATTATAATGAATTTTCTGAAAATAAAAGGTGTTTTTTGGAAATAATAGTACTTTTTTATTCCTATAGAGGCTTTAGAAGCTGTTAGGAGCAGTAGAATTTATCTTTTTTATGTTGTTATGCTGATAAAACTGCTTATATTTGTTACTTGGGACAGACTTGGTGTAATTCAAAGAGACTTATGTGAGAGGAACAAGAACAAAGTTATTAAAAATCTAGACCTGTGGCCACTGTATTTATGAATGCAAAATCTTTGGGGTATTCAAAGGCATAGTAAGTTCTGAGGATGAGAATTTTCATTACGGAGAAGATTCTTCCAACTGCATGAAAGCAACTATTTATTGCTAGCTAGTATCCCTATTGTGACTATACATTGCTTTAAGAATCTACCTGTGCAGATCCCAAATTGTTCACTTGTGTGTTCACAATGTGTGCAAAGAAGTCTCGTTTCCAAACATGCTTTGTGTCAGAACCAATTCTTGAGTAGAAGTTCCAAGTTCTTGGATATTAACTTACGTTTAGGAGTTCACTGGCCCATTTTTGAATTACGCTTTGCTGAATACATTGCTCTTAGACAGCTATTCTTCTGTCTGAAAGACAAGAGTCAAAGGTTGATGCCTATATTATAGATGCCAGTGTAAAATGAAATGCCTGTGCCCTAAGCATATTTTGGCATATCAGTGGGAAATGCCCACTGATACCTATGCTATAACTGTTGTGTCTAGGGATGCTCTGGGATAAGAAGCATCATATAAATGTAGATCATTATTGTTATGTTATCTGAATCCCTTGTTCCATGATTGTATGCTTTAAACACTGTGGTACCATGTGAGTGGAAAAAAAGAAAATCTAAATAAAGCACAAGGGCATCCAACCTAGCCTAACAAGAAAAGGAATTGTTAAGGAAATCATAGTGCAGAGGTCTAAATATTTCACAATTAGGCATTCATTTGGAAAGAGCAGCTGCTTTATAACCTCCACATACTATTTTGCTTATGTTGTTTACTGATTACAAAAGACGGAATATACTTTTATTGACTATGTTTTCCCCTACAGTCTTCTAGGAGTTTAATAATGAATATGCACATTAAGAAACAGCTTCAAGGTTCTAGCACCAGCAGCAGCTGTGCTTCTTACAATATCTGCAGTCACTTGGGTTGACTAGATGTAAATAATTTACGTGTGCTGTATATAGCAGCCTTTTCAGATTTCCATATATTTATTCTAATACATGTTAGATTTTGCTGGCAACCACTCTGTTGATCGAATTGAAACAAAAAGTAGGTTGTAGCTGTTCAGGGACTAGTCTCCCAGTTGCCCTGAACAACAGCCATGTGCAGTACAGAAGCCATCATAGTTAAGTGTTGAATCTCAAGATCTCTGAGGAATATTTTAAAGCTAATTATCACTATCAAGAAAGTCCTTGAGGTCAGAAGGCACTAAAGTTCTCTACAGAGTTTGTCTAGTTACGTATTACTTCAGAATTTATTACTCTGCAAGCACATCAAGGAGCAGATAGTAAGCTCTTTTGATATACAATAGCAAGATTGTTTCCTCACATTTTCTCATTAATGGTATAAAGCTGTAGCCAGTACAGGAAATTTTGCTTTTTTTCTTCAGTATCTACTATGGAAGTTTTGTATCTAATGACAGATCCTGAAGTGTATAGTTGCATTATGTAGATCTGTATGCAATGCTGTGAATTATCAGACTGATTGCACAAAAATATGAGGAGGCTTTTATCCGTTTGAGCTGTGAATTCACACTCCTCTGGCTATGAATGTATGTCTTTTGTAGATGAAAATCAACATGCATGAGTTAAAAAATACATTTGTCTAGCTATTTGTTAAGGCACAGAGGTGATCTGTTTGCGTATATAGGTAGGGACTGTTCTTTAGAAAACATTCCTGTAGTGTCTTTGAGATTTGATCAAAAGAGTTAATTGCTAGATGCATATGTCTTGTCTAGTTGTCCTTTTGCTTTTCTGCTTAATTTTAAAGGGTATCTTCTATTTACCTCTGTTGACAGTTGTTTTGGATTATGGTTTAACGTGAAAATGCCAAAGAGAGTTAAACCGGATGCTACTATATGAGGACACATATAATCAAAAAAATCCCTGTAGAAATCCACTGTAGAAAATCATATTGCAAAGTAATATCCAATGGAAAATGCATTATTTATTGATTGTAAAACAGTACAGAAAAGATGCACAGAATAGTTAGTGTGATGCATGCTCTGCAACTTTCTAGCAGGAAATCATGCATGGTTTTTTGCTTATTTTTAGAGTAGTCTCTTTGATTAGTCTCTGTAATTAGCTTTTCTTGTGCTTTTTTGGGTTTTTTTTGTTTTTTTTTTTTTTTTCTTTTTGAAAGCTGAAAGGAAGAACATAATTCTCACCTCTGTTGCCCAGAATAGTGGTGAGGACACTGAGATTGTCAGTGCTTTGTGCTATAACACCTAGACAAACAGTAAGTAATTGCATTTTTTGGAGAGATATTACTGTCTGGCTAATGGTTGCTCAAAGTTAGGTCTATTCATGATACAAATACACATACCCACTCCATTGAAAATTAAAAATGTTGAAGCAAACTCTCGAGATGAGAAGTCTGTACTTCATTTCAATCTATCTTTTTCTAAACCAACCAATAACTTTGCTACAGGCTAATTGCACCCCTTTGATGCATATCAGAAACACAGGGAGGGGCAGAAGGTTGACATTTTGCTAACAGAATAGAAGCTAATGGACTAGTTAGTGGCGTTTCAATAACTTACGTGAATGACAGAGTGCCAGTATTTTAATAAGTGAGCTCACGATACAGCTTGTGTCATAAGGGAACGTGTGTTCAAAAAGAGAAGGATTCAGTGAGTAGAGAATCTATTTGTGCTGTTTTTTTCTATGTTAAACAAGAGCACTTGGCTTTTACACAGCAGAAAGAAGCAACGGGAAAAGGTTTTTTTAAAAAGTACCAAAAAAAAAGGTAGTGTTTAGCAGAATTCTGGAAATGGTTTTGTGTGTGGATACATACATGATGTCTATATATACATCTATATGCTATATACTACATGCATGTACATGTATATATAAAAGATGTATATTGAGACAATTTACTATACAGAACAAAAATTTAAAATATTGAGCTGGGAACTAAATTTGAAATGTTTACTATCTGGTTCAGTTTGATCTTTCAAAAGGAAAATCTTTGGTCTTTAGGAGCATTTTTAGTTGAAATTGTCCTCTTAGAGCTTAGGAAGAAATAAGCATTACATACCCATGTGAATTATTCTAAATAGGCACAGAAATCCCTTCAAGCTCACCTTTATTTTTTAATAGAGATGGGAAAAGAGGGAGGAATCGATATTCTTACAGACTTTGACATACTTATAGATACCTAGTGAAATTTTCAAAAGAAAAGAACTCTTATTGATTTTAATACTAAATGTTGAAATATTTGTGAAAATATACTTTGTTTCTTAATCTGTCTTTAGACTTACATTTGTCTATCAAAATTGGCTCATAGAAAAACATTCTTCATGTTTTATGTGGCTCAGGTCCTTGCACTCTGTTATATTTTTCTTTAGCATTTTAATCACCTGAGTCTGAGGTGCTAGATTTCTGAATCTGAATCAAAGGTGTGACTGCAGTTTGTATAAATATATTCAGCTAGCATTAAACAAATTGGTGAGGCTACAGTCAAGCCCTGTAGATGTCAAGGCTCTTTACTTGAACCTTTAGTTATGTGTAGACCTGTGGAAGCTGTGTAGTTCAGGCTGAAGCATACTTTGCCACATTTATGTTGCTATCATAAGACAGATTCAGTCATGTCTCTGCCTTGCTGTAATTGCAGTTTTAGATGGCAGTGTAGACATACTGTAAGTTTCGATTGCTACACAAGATTTTAATTCTTAAAAAAAGATAATAATTGACAATTACTGCCATTGTTATTAGTGCAGATCATGCTACAATTATACTAACAATATTTGTGTGTTGATATATTATTAAAGATGTACTAAAAATGTAAAATTTTGGAACAAGAATGTGTTGCAAGATTGCTTTCTTATCCTTGATTGTCTGTTGGGAATTCGTCTGGTTTCATAAAAATTTCCATTTCTGACCAGGAGGTCAGTCTAACTTAAAGTGTCAGTAATTTCTTGGTGAGTTATATGTCTTGAATATAATAGCTCAGCACCACTCAGTTGGCATGTTTCATTAGTTATCATCAAACCTCCACATCATCTTTGTGCAGAAGCTCAAAAGGCTCTAAATATGCACATGCAGTGCTACTATGAGGCAATCAAAATAAAATTTAACAATTTTGAAGTTAAATTTAAAACAGATAGTCTTTTCAGAGCTTTAGATTCAAGAGAAACAACGATATGTGAAGCAGATACTGCATTGCTGAATTATTTTGTTCAATGTCTGTGCTTTCTAAATAATAGACAAGGTAACTGTACAGAATTATTCCTTTGAAGGATATGACAAGCATGATTTATGGCATAGTGCAACACATATTCTTTCTTTGAGTATTCAGTCCAAAGAGCTTCGTTTTCTCCAATTCTAATATTGTGCAATTGTATCTAAATTGTGTCTTAACTTGGAAAGTCATAGGAGGGAGAATATAAATTACACTCTTACAAAAATGTACAAGATATTTAAATTGGAAAATTGCTATTTTGGAATGCAAGACAGCAAACTACAATTAATCACTGTTCTTCCTCTCATCAGACTTCACAGTGAAGCTTGAAGAAAAATAATGCAGTGTTATAAAAGGCTCATTTAAAAATCTTTCTCAAAGACGTAAACATCTGTGAAAAGGGGATATTGTTTAGAATAAATCATTCAATGAGTTAATATTTGAGAACCTAAAACTAACTCAGTTTGTGCAATTTCATGGATTTATTTTAAGATTCGGGCATTTGTGAAAGTTCCCTGTCATCTCCACATGGAAGAAGAAAGTGATATACTGGAATATTAACCCCAATGAAACAGCTGCTTTCTGTAGGTTTTAAAGGATGCCTTATATTGTGCCTAAAACACCTAATGTCCGAGTATCAATCTAATCAACATCATGAATATAGGCTTTTTCAAATGCTTGACACTGATGCATGTTGCTGAGGTTCCCCATAGAGACTTCCTACCTGAAATGTCAGGTGTACATCCTCCATCTGGAGCCCTCATCTCCATGTGCTACAGACTCTTATGACTCAGATTTAAAACCTCGTGAAACATGATTCCCCACATAATTGTTTGTATAAGCAAATGTTCTCTTTGAACAACCTGTAGCTCAGAATTATTTTTCTAACTCTGTGTTCTGCAGGAAAGAGCCTTCTTAAACTTTTTATGAGGTTGTGTTTGCATTGCTAACTGGCGCCGAACTAGGACCTTTTTATGTACACCACAGATTTTGTTCTTCCTTAATCTTGTTTGGCTTTCCAAAAGGAAAAGGCAATGTTTAACAAAAGAGAGATTCTACTTTACTTGAGGAACATAAACCTATCCAAAGAAGTGTATTTTTGTTTCATATAGATTTTTTTTCTCATAATTGCTTGTTTTGATAGATTTTAAAGCATTCCATGAGGAGGTAGATTAAATACAATGCTTGCTGAGTCCTGCATAGCTCTGGATCACAGGTAATAGAAGGGACAAGAGTCTGTTCAGCCTATTCCATTTCAACATTCTGGATATAAGGATTTCAATCATTTCTAAAAGCTGAAAGTGAAAAGCTGTCATAAAGTCATCTGTTAAGATTTAAGGATAATAAACCCGACCTGAGGTCATTAACAGAAGCATTCTTCGCAATGAATTTATTCTAATTGCTTATTTACACTCTTATATTTAGAATAGATTGAACAGGGGAATCCAGTCCAGGTATTTATCCTGTATAATGACATCTTGCAACAACAGTAATCCAGCAAGTCAGATATCCATTTTTACTTTTAATTCCCATAAAACTGTTTTTCATTCAGTCCATCACTCCTGTTGTTAATACAGCACATGATAGCTACTTGGTAGGGGATTCAGTTGCTTGTATATAACACTCTCAAATGATTTTAGACATGTGCAAAACCTATTGAACAACTGTATCCTTCAGGACTGGCAACTGGGATCTAGGTGTCTAAAATGCCATACACATCCATGATTAGGTGTTTCAATTGCTTCCTTAATGTCACAGATGTTGTAGACTCATGGAAGGGACCAGAGGCAAGTCAAGAATAACACATTGTGTGATTAGACTACAGGAATATCTGTGAGCAAAGATACAGTTTGTTATGATTCATGTAGTGTATTACATAATATATAAATAGTTTTTCATAACAAAGCTGAAATTTTATTTTTCAATATTTTTATTTGTTTATTGAGTGGGGGTTTTTTGGGACAACAGTAACAGGACTCAGATGCAAGGCTTTGGAAAATTTTCCAGTAGCAGCAGCTGGCTTCTTGGCAGTCTCCTCAGGCAGTTGTGTTGATGCTTTAGAGTTGCCTCTGGCTTTGTCACGTAACTACGCATCTGATGAGCCTTCTTATATGTCTAGATGCCATTTCTGTTAGATACCATTGAAACACCTTTAATTTTAGCAAAGATGTGCAATTTTTTGTACCTGTGCAAGATACCAGTTTATAAATGATATCTATTTATCATATGTGTAATGATGTATATAATACATGTATGTGTGAATCTTTAAAATTTCATCTACTCAACAGGAATTTCCTATTCCACAAAGCGCTTTGCAGTGAGTTACTGAGTTCTTATGAAAACACTTTATAAAACAACACTGAAGTTCTTCAAAGTAGGTGGAACTCAAGACTCAAGACTGTGGCCGCCTGAAGCCTGTGCCCACTGATAAAACTCACCAAAAGATACTGTTTTCTTTTGAACTAACATCCAATATGAACAATTAGCTTAGCTAGCTACCTCTTTTATCCCTCTGTAGATTTACTGTGCTTGTCCATTTCAACAAGTTCTTTATTAGCTGCTGTGTTTTCCATTCCCACATATGTTCACATACAAACAGAAGTTACTTAGACGGCTCCTAAATTTAAAAAAAAAAATGGGGGGGAGGGGAGGGAAGTGAACACATGTTCAAATTATACTGTGCCATATGTTCTAGTAAACTGGATGTATGAATTCCCATATGTAGATTTTCTTATCTCTACCCCTTACATAACTTTGACACGAATGTCCAAATTGCCAGAGGAAAAGGCAGTGGGATACATTTTTAGCTTGTTTTTGACAAGGCTTTCATTGTATGCTTTCGGTTTTTCCAGTCCAACTAGCTACAAAAGGTAAGGATGTCATTAGCAGGTGTTTTTTTGTGCATTTAAGATTGCTTAGGAAGTCAAGTGTCTTTATGAGTGAAATTAGGTATTTTGCGATCCATATCATATTGAAATGAGCCTACATTTCCTTTCAGGTGTAAATTTTTGCCCTCAGTTGTTTTTCTGACTGTCGGGAAAACCCAAGACCAAGTTAACAAAGCAGTAATCTAATTTTGACATCACAAGGATTTGTTCACAAAGGTTAGAAAACAAATCCATTTTTTTTTCATAAAGCTGTCTAAAAGCATGATAATTTATAAGTATCTATCAGATTTTTAATCTTTTTGGTTTTGCTTAAGAAAGACTCAATATCATTTGCAACTATCTAACCTTTCTTCCATACCTTACACACCACTTTTGGGGAGACAGATACTCCTGCTTTACTTTCCTGTCTTTAGAGAGTTATTACTCAGGTATTGGTTGCTGTTCCTAATTGCTTCTGCCCTGCATTCAGCTATGCTTACTCCAGCTGATGTAGCGCTTTTTGTGAGGTCTTGCAGGGCCTGAAGTTTTAAAACAGGAATCTGCAATGGCAATGACATTTAGGCTGGAGGGTTTTTCATCAAATTAAAGGCACTGGGGAGACTCTAATAATAGGGATGAAGCCGAGAATGAGCAAAGAAGAATTTGATCAGATACTGCTCTTGTAATTTGATTATGCTTATATAAGAGAGAACTGGGACTGGAAAGGGAAGAAGAGGAGAAAAATCAACAGAGAGTAAGATGACATTAGGAAAGATTTTTATTTCTACTGTATAAGCTACCAAGAGCTGGGTAATGTAATTTTTATTTTTATATGAACTGACCTAAACTTTGGAGATGATCTGGACTTACTATATTATAAGGCCGAGATGGTTCAGTTCTTCCAGTCCTGTTCTTCATGCTTATGCTTTGGTAAACCTAAAAATAAATTTAAATTAAATCTTGATTATGGAGGATGAAATATATAGAGAATGTATCCTCTGCACTTGCAAATAATCTGGTAGAAGGTGTTTCCTGGACATGCTTTTAGCTATCACATCATTTTTAGTGATCTCTTACTTAAAAGCAACAGTGGTACTGAAGAAGAGGATGTCTATGACGTTAAACAAGGATTTGGATACCTCAGAAACTTCTTAGCATAATTTCAGACATTGGTAGACAATTTACATGTTTCCCATTCAGAGTGAATGAAGGAGGGCTTAAAACAGTCAAAAAAGATTTTGAACATTGTACACATCATTCATGTATCCTTTGGATGAATCATTTCCTTTATCTAGGGAAAGCTAAAAGCATATATGCCTGTTAAGAAAAACTTTCTGGTTTTTGTCCTTCCTGGACCTGGCTTACCTGGCTGGGCAGCAGCCAGATTAATATTTTTATATTAATCCTAATTTAATTTTACTTGCATTGTATCAGTTAAATAATGTGTCAGTGATTGTTATCTACATAGTTCCATCTAACTATGTAATGACATTTTAAATACTCCAGGCTATTTAGAGTAGTTTAGCGATGGTCAGCATAGCAGATTCATCCTAGTCTTCTGTAATAACGGTAAAGACATAAAAGAATGCTGGTGCAGCATAGATTGGAAAAGAAATTCTTCACTTTTTTTAAAGATAGGACAGTTAAATACCAACTTCCTTGTCAAGCTTTCCCTCCAAGCAGCAGTGGAAAAAATTAAAAAGGTTTTGACATAGGGGGTATTGTGTTAAAATATAGGGAGTATTGTATTTCTACAAAAAGAATATGAATTCAAAGGTAAAAGTTTAACATTCTTTATGAGTGTATTCACTGTATACTGAATTGAAGTAAAGATTCCTAACAAAGTAAAACTTCTAGAAGCTTCTTGTTCTGTTCTTTGGATTGGTGAGAACAAGGTGAACAGCTTGTCAGGAATGTGCTCTTAATGTTTCTCAAAAGCTTCAAAGCCTGCTTTAGTACAATAATAATCCTTTTGGTCTGGGGTTTTGTTGGACTCTGACATTGTATCTTGTAATTTATAAATTAAAAAATATGTCTTCAGCAATTATTAAGAGCAGTTTACCATGACATTAGCTTCAGTGTGTCACCAAGATGACCAAGGGACTGGAACATCTTTCATCCAAGGAAAGGCTGCAGGAACTGGGGCTGTTTAGTCTAGAAAAGAGGGGACTGAGAGGGGATCTTATTAACATTTACAGATATCTAAATGGTGGGTGTCAGGAGGTTGGGGCATCCCTTTTTTCTATTGTAGCTAGCAACAGGACGAGGGGTAATGGGATGAAGCTGGAACACAAAATGTTCCACTTAAATGTGGAGCCTCCTTCCTTGGAGGTCAAGACTCGCCTGGACATGTTCCTATGTGACCTGATCTAGGAGAACCTGCTTCTGCAGGGAGGTTGGACTAGATGATCTCTAAAGGTCCCTTCTAATCCCTACCATTCTATGATTCTATGATCATAGATATATGTTGGTAAAATACATAGGAGTAACATATATAAAATCTAGGAAGTCTTAATTCATTACTAGAGTTAATGACTTGTATATGCTATAATTGAAACCATAAACTGTCTTTTGTAAAAGAAAAATACAACTTGATTACGATGTATAATCTTATGTTTCTTTTAGAAAAAAAAATCTAAATAAGTTATCTTACAATATATACAAATATATTTTTTCTGAAAACTTTGGCAGAAATAACAATACATATTAGGATTAAGAGCAAAGCAGACAGCAATTTTTCAAACATGTTCCATTTTTTGTGTGAACTAAATGGATAAAGAGAAAAGTCATGAAGCACCCAGCCAGCTCGATATAGGATTTATCTTACTAATGCACATTTAAGAATTATTGAATTTTAGTTTAATAAACCTAGATTTTAAAACTTGAATGTAAAAGACTAGTCAATTTTATTTTTATTTTTTCAAAATGTACTTGATGAATTTGATAAGCCAACACAAATGTCAATATTTTGCATTTAAATGGTTCTTAAAAATAAATGCATCACTTCTTGATTAATCAGTAGTCTAAAGCTGTTCTCATTGGACTCTTATGAGCTGTAGTGTATATAGGTACGTAGAATACATCATCTATCAAACAGATTGCACTTACTGTTAGTCACAGCTTTTTACTATATTTAGACAGTTTTATATAAAACTTTGTAAGTGAAATCTTTGTTACTCTGAAGTCAATGGCAAAACTCAACTGACTTTAATTAGCCAGGATTTCACTTCATGTTGAAGGATTTAAAAAAAAATAGCAATTAAAAAGTAGATTTTTTAAAATCAAAGGTAATAGTCTCAGCCATTTCACTTTCATAGTCTCAGAAGTATTAAAGAATTATGTTTAAAAACAGATTTATATTCCAGGACTTACCTACTTCATCAAAACTCTCTTGTCATTGTATCATGCTCACTGGAAAAAGGAACTTTACTAGCAATTCCTAGCTACTCTTAGGTAAGCAGTCCAGATGCGCTTAAGAAGACACCCTAGATGTGAGAAAAATATCCAGCATACAAAGTAAAATTGAACTTATGTGGAGGTTTACTTGTATCACTCTAATTCTCCTTCTTAGAGGAAAAACAAATATGGAAGTAAATTCTTTGTCAAGTTGCATGTATTCAGTAATGTGTCTTGAACTAGGAATTAAATACCATTTTTCTCAGTTGTACTAAAAAATTAATGCATTACTCATTTAAATTATGTATGCAAAAAATTACTCATTATTGAATATCAACTTTCTGATCAAAGTCTTTTTTCACAGTTTAGAAATCTAGCACCTAAAATAGAAGTTTATAATGTAAATGCTGACACAACATAATAAAACTAGTGGGTGATATTATGATGAACAACAACAAAAAATATTTGCTGAGGGTTTTTTCAGCACTCTAAATGGATGAAGCCTGTTCATTGCAAGGAGACTATGATGGAAAGCCTGCAAAGGGTTACCTCATTACTTAGAGTATAACACAACTTGATGCAGAGAGCAAGTAGCATTTTAGTGTATTTATTTCAAGAAAAAGATTAGTTTCTCCCTGGATTTTGATAAAGGCATTGAAAGCAAAATTTGCAATAAAAATTGAATTTGGTTAGGATTCTTTCTTAGGATTCATGTGGAGAAAACTGTGTACCAAAATCAAAGCTAGTGTTTGGGTAAGAGTACATAAATTGTGTATTTACATCTCTAAGGGAAACACTTTTACAATTTATGTACAATTCTGAGTTCTCTGTTTTAGCTACTCTTCCAGACACCAGTGTACTAGTAAGTGGATTTTTCAGAGTTATGCTTCTGCCTAAAATTCCCTAAGTCTTTAGACCTAAACCAAAGTTACAGTTATGTTCGATGAAAATTATACATGGAAGTTGATATAATAGGGACTGACTTTATCAGCAAGACTAGGTTTGTATAAAGTAAATAGATAATAGCGTTCAGTGGGGTAAAGGAGAAAAACAACAGATGAGCTGCCTAGTACAAACCTGAGATATTTTATTTCAGTGACAGTTTTCTTTGGGTGCAAATTAATACTCAATGTTTCACACATAGAGTTTAACAGAGTAGGTCTTAAATATCATGATTATCAATGGAGAGACTGGAAATTTGGTCTAAATCTTGCTGCATTGTCCTATTTTGATTAACACAAGTATTCAATTTAAGCATCTGTAATACTGATCAGAATATTTAGATGAACTTGGCAACTCTGAAGTGTCTGACTCCATTTTATTATCTGTAATTGCAAAAATCTCAATATAAGTTTGCACAGATATACTACATTTACGATGTACAGCTATAATATCTAGCACTTTCCTTCCTTAGTGCTGGATAATATAAAGTATATTTTCATAATCTAATGTCCCTGACTTTCTGTCAGTGGCATGTTGCTGACTGACTAAATTTAAAGCTATAATTTATATAAAAGGAATATTGAAGGTCACCAGATATCCAGCTTTCCATATCACTGATTTATATTTTTTTGTAGAGGGATTTAAAAATTGTCTACCAAGATTTTTTTTCCTGAGTTTTGGAAAAAATCCTCTTATTTAAAATAGAAAGTTTATAGCATTCAGTCTTGTACAACATAAAAGACAAAACGTTAAATAGGTTGAATCATATATATATGTATATATATATATACACACATATATTTGTACAAATAGAGAAGTTGGATACCACTCTCAGTAATGTAAATGTTATAGTGAATACAAAGCACTGATTGTTCCTGGTATTGTGCTAGATAAGTGACATATTTTCATCATTATTATGATGATTCCAGAACTTTAACACTTTTGTGAGTGTTCTCAGCAGTCTTCATTCTTTTCTGTTGATTTCCTGTTTTCTTAAATACTGACCTCGTATCTTCCAGAGTTGTAATACCACTAGAAGGCCAAATCATGTTAGACTGTTTAACAGTGTTTAACAGCCAAAGGGACTTGCTTAATTTTTTTCTTTACTTGCACAGAACAAAAGGTTGATGAAAAGGGCAAAAGTGAAGAAAATAAAAATTAAAAAGCTGAAGCATAAAGTTAATAAATTTTATTAAATTCGAGGGTGTATAAATTAGATAAACTACGTCAGCTAGAGGAACATAGTGACCTAGAGAATCATAGTATTGCCGTATCTAAACGTTATGATAGTCTGCTAAATTTTTTTGTGAATATTTACTAAAAAACTTTTGAAAAATATGAGAATTTCAAGAGGTAACAATAGTGAACATTAGTTCTGTTTGCTTGTTTTATAGGAATAAATCATAGGTATATACATTTTAATCATTTACAGCTATAAGATTTATTATCTGAAAGTATAAGAAGGTAAATTGGAAAATAACAATTTCAAATAATACAGAGGTTTCTGGATTAGATTGTAGTAAAACCAGCTCACAGTAGGTAAATTAATGCTTCACAGAATATGAAGGACTGTCTATATGTCTGCTTTTTGCTTTGGTATTTTCCCTTTTAAGAAATGAGTAAGTTTGTGTGGAATCATTTCTGGTAATGAGGAAGGAAGTGCAATGGCAGGTCCTGTAAGAAGTTGGTCAAAACTTTCCCTGGCTCTAAGTCAGACACACCTCTGGGGCTGTTTTTAAGAAGAAGAAAATGAAATTGCAGAATCACAGAATCTTCAGGATTGGAAGAGACCTCAAAAGATCATATAGTCAAACCTCCCTACCAGAGCAGAACCATCTAGAGTAGATCACAAAGGATGGGTTTTGAATGTCCCAAGAGGAGACAACAACCCATCTGGGCAGCCTCTTCCAGTGCTCTGTCACCCTCACAGTGAAGAAGTTTTTCCTTGTATTTCTTTGGAACCTCTTATGTTCCAGCTTGTCCTATCATTGCCCCTTGTCCTATCAGTGGCCATCACTGAGAACAGCCTGGCTCCACCCTCCTGACACCTATCCTTTACGGGTTTGTAAACATTAACGAGGTCACCTCTCATTATCCTATTCTCTAAGCTAAAGAGCCTCAGCTCTCTCAGCCTTTCATCAATAAAGGAGATTCTCCAGTCCCCTGATCATCTTTGTGGCCCTGTGCTGAACTAGCATCTCCCTGTCCTTCTTAAACTGAAGAGCCCAGACTGGACATAATATTCCAGATGTGGTGTCAGCAGGGCACAGTAGAGGAGGAAGAGAACCGCTCTCTGTGCCCACACCCCTTCTAATACATCCCAGGATGCCATTGGCCTCCTTAAGGAGGGTTGTCTTTCTGGTACAGGGTGGAAGGAGTTGGATAAGAAAAAAATAGACCATCTGGACCCAAAGGTCAGTGAGAGAAGAGAGGAGGTGATGTACTGGAGCAGAGACTTCCCTCTGTCCCATGGTGAGACAGCAGCTGTTCCCTTCAACACAGGGAGAGGAATAGTGAAGCTGAGATCTGCCAGCAGCCCATGGAGGACCCCATGGTAGGGATGGCGACTATGCCTGGAGCGTCAGTGACTCTATGGAAGGGCAGCATTGGAGCAGAATGTGCCTGAAGTTGTGCTGTCACAGAGGAGTCCCACGCTGTAGGAGTTTGTGAGGAGCTGCAACCCTTGAGAAGGACTCACACTGGAAAGGTTCGTTAAGGACTGTATGCCGTGGGAGGGCCCCGCGTTGGAGCAAGGGAAGAATGTGAGGAGTCCTCCCCCTCTGAGAAGAAAAAAGTGGCAGAGACCATCTGTGAGGGACTGATCACAACCCCCATTCCCTGTTCCCCTGCACTGCTGAGAGGGAGGAGGTAGAGAGCAGGGAGCTGAGCCCAGAAAGAAGGGAGGAGTGGGAGAAGATCTTAAAATGCTGATTGTATATTTCTCATCATCCTGCTCTGTTTTTTCTTTCTGTCTGTTCCCTTTCTAGTTGGTAGTAGATTAAATTGTTCTTGTTTTCTTTGCTGCATTGAGCAGTCAAGTCTGTTTTGCCTAGAATCATAATTGGCTGTGAGCTTCCCCTACCCTTGGTTAACCAAGGCCCTTGGTTATCTTTTGTCCTCCCATCTCGATGGGACCTCCACCATCTATGGAAGGTGAGGGAGCAAGCAAGCAACTGTGTGGTACTTTGTTGCCAGCTTGGCAACAGAGAAGAAGAAAAGGCAAACTATAGTAGGCCTGAAATCTGACAGTACTTTGAGATTTCACGATGATGTTATAGCTCCTGTGGAGAACTAGTGCTCTGGGATACCTTCGATACTGCTCGATCTGTAGCATCTTAGCCTTGCTCCAGGTAATTCCGTTGTTTAATAACTTATCCTTTGTCTGGAAAGACGCTTAGAAATTGGTTGAAAATAGAGCGAGAGAAAACATGACATTTGAAAAATTCAAGACAAAAGATTCAGCCTTAGGCCTAAGTGTGGTTAAGTCTCAATGAATATGGAGGCAATAATGTTGCATGCAGTAAAGTATTCACAAATGTGTACAGTATTTAACTGCCTTGAGGTGAGCTTTGCAATTGGTACGTTGGGGTGATTCAGGAGCCACCATGGCAGGAGACACTGTTGGACAGTGCAGCCAGTAATACTTTCTCCATGCTTCTTCTCGGATTCTTTTCTGACTACACTCTTGCATTTTCTGCTTTTCTACTTCTCATAGAAAATTTCTACATTTAAACAAAGTGGAAACTTGTATGCATTTAACTTATTTTTTATGATAATAGAAGTAAGACCCATTGGGTGAAAAGTAATTTTTCCTTTGAAAAAGAGGCTTAACAGCTGGGAATTTGGAAAAGTGAGTGGAAAAAAAAAAAGAGTTTAGCTCAATTAGCTACTGTCATTCAGTAGCTTCCTCCTGGGATAACTTCATTTCTTTATTCTATTGTGTAGACCTAATTCCATTGTCATGAAAGAGAACAGATGAAAGGACTGAAAGAAATCTTAACTACAGAAATCTAGTATATTAATTTTACAAATTGTACAATAAGAAAAGGACATGGTTTTGGTCCTTTTTGCTCACAAACCTGTGAGCATCTGTCACATGAGCATGTGGTCTTCAGGTTAGACATCTTGTTTCTCTGAGTAAACATAGCTGTGCACCTGGATCTTGAAGAGAGATCCACAGGCTTAGAACTTTCGATGACTATTCTTACTCTCTGTGCTCTTTAAGTTGTATGAGCCTTCACAGATTCAGGACAAAAGGCTATACCTGACTCTCTTGGTTCCTCTGTGTTTTGATAGGCTTTTCAGGTAAGCTTTCCATCTGTTCCTGTAGTTTCTTCTTTCCCCCCAACCATATGTAAAAAGTATCTGTTCTTTTTGGAAGTAAGATTGTATCTCTTGAAACAGTGATTGCTGTGTAACTTCTTCCTTCACTGTTGAGCTTTTAAGGTGCAAAGCTTATGCCCTGGCTCCAAAACTGATTGTTTCCCACTTCTCTCACTTGCAGGACCCAGTCAACCCACTCAAAGGCAGATGGAAACAAAGTTTGTGTGGGAAAGCAGATACACCTCTCTGTATTACATCCATTACACCAAGTTTGAGTATTATATCAATCTTGTTCGAAGTAGAGGTTGACTATGGTCTCCCACATACCAAGAAGGTGTTTCAATCATCTGACTACTGGATAGTAAAACTCTCTGATCAAATTATTCCATGTTGCTCAATTAGTTCCATATTTGGTGAAGGAAGGAGAAAAAAGAGAAGGATTACTATAGTTTCATAAATAAGGCCTTCATTCATACAGGAAATCCACATTCAAGTCTTTTGTCCCTTCTGCTGCGAGTATTGAGTGACTTGTATGTGGTAAAACAGCTTCAGCAGTTCCACTACAAAACACTTCACACGTTGGTATGTAAGGCATTCCTTCAGGACGTGAAAAAAATTAATTCAGGATCTCAGAGAATATCAGTTACAATAGGGATCTTAAATAGGTCTCTCAATCACTCAGCTTTTGGGTACCATTGAGTTGACAGACACTGGCCAACCTTTCCTCTTATTGATTAAACCATCCTCTAAATAAAATGTGTGTACTGATAAGATGAGAGAGTAGAATATTTCTTTTCTGCTCTCTCTGAAAGACATCTGAAAGGCTTCATCTTAAAACATTCACACGCTCTGTAGTTAACTGTCATTACTAGATATGCATTCACAGTAGAAAACAGTAAGAATGTAATGCTTGCTCAGTGCTGAGATAATAACATCCCAAGCACAATGGCCAGTGAGCTTTAGTGTAGGCAGAAATTAAAATATCTCATGCTGTCTAAATAAGTGATAAAGGCTACATTTAAATGGAGACTCCAAATAATGTAAGATTAGTAATGTTTTATGTCAGTTGGAAATAATTAGGTAAACCTTAGCCAAAGTAAGAGTCCCACTTAGATGCAGCAATAGCAAAAAAAAAAAAACAAAAAAAAAAACAAACCCAACAAATAAAACCCTGTATCTGAAACATATTAGAAACACTCTGTATATAGTAACAGTGGTTGACTGGATATTAACTGTAGCTGTGCCTAGAAAAAATAGAAAGTGTAACTGTCAGTTATATACAGTCCTGTGCATACCTTAGTCTATATGAGATTGTTGCCAACTACTATTAATGTTAATTTACTCAATTTATTTTCCTTTGTAGTCCATGTGCAGTCAAGAGATGAAATGCTGGTTGAGCTCTTGTGAGAGGGCATCTGGAATATTGTGTCCAGTTCTGGGCCCCTCAGTTCAAGAAGGACAGGGAGATGCTGGAGAGAGTTCAGTGCAGACCACAAAGATGATGGAGTGAAACATCTCCCTTACAATGAAAGGCTGAGGGAGCTGGGGCTCTTTAGCTTGGAGAAGAGGAGACTGAGGGGTGACCTCAATAATGTTTACAGATATGTAAAGGACAGGTGTCAGGAGGATGGAGCCAGACTGTTCTCAATGATGTGTAATGATAGGACAAGGGGCAATGGGTATAAGCTGGAACATAAGAGGTTCCAAAGAAATACAAGGAAGAATTTCTTCACTGTGAGGGTGACAGAGCACTGGCACAGGCTGCCCAGATGGGTTGTGGAGTCGTCTTCTCTGGAGGCTTTCAAAACCCACCTGAACGAGTTCCTGCGTGATCTACTCTTAAGTGGCCTGCTCTGACAGAGAGTTGAACTAGATGATCTTTTGGGGTCCCTTCCAACCCTTAGGATTATGTGAATCTGTGAATAGCATGTATGATGTCTAAATAAGACATCTAATCTTATAAAAAATAACAGTATAGGGTACAATTTTAAGATTAGATTTCAGTCTGAAGCTCTTAAGAGTAAATGCACCTCAAACTTTCCAACTACCTTTTTTAAGAAATTGGAAAAATCAGCTCTCTTCATTGATAAAGGTAATGTACACTGAAGAGAAAAGAGGGAAATAATAGCTAGAGTTACATCAGTTCTTGCTTTTGAGATCTATGCATTTATAGGGCACATGTGACTTTTTTTTATGTTCTTAGAGTGGGACTTTATTACTCAAATGTTTAAATATAAAATAGCGAAAATGTTTTCCTTCTCTCAGTTTTCGCAGATGTTCTTTATTTTTAAAGTAAATATCAAAGATACTTGGAGCCAAATTCTCATCTCAGTTATATCAACCAAACCTGCCAGTTTCAGTGCACTTGCTTAAGCATCTCTGATCATGGTTTTCTCCCCTCATATTTTCCCACCTATTCTCACTATCATATGCTTCAATAAAGCCTAAGTTCCATATCTAATGTTGGATACCTTTAGTACAATCCTGTATTGCTCATACTGACTTTTTTGATTTGTTTTTTTAAAATAGCAGAAGACTTTGATATTTATTTCCAATTGTGAAAAAACTACAGATTAAAGAAAAACAATATTAGACTTTCTGCAAGAGGATTTTATCAAAATATCTAAAATGCAAGGGAGGAGGAGGCTTTTATTTTTCTTTCCTACCTTGGACTGATAATGTGAGTGGAAACTGTAGCTTTCATGTCCATATGTTAGTTTGCAATATGTTACCATATGTTTTTTCAAATGTATGGTAGTCTTTCTGTGGATTCAGCCTTACATTGTGTCTTCATAATTAAAACTAGTATGTCTTTCACAAGGAGACTTCTAGCTGAAGCTGCCTTGACAGAAAGCCTTTTAGAAGACAAGGCAAGAGATACTTTTACCTCCTTCTTTGACAATTTTCACAAAGAAGCTACAACCTATATTAGCTAATTATCTGTAAATAACACCTTTTAGTAGCAGAGAAGATGTGTTCTTCGTGTAATATGCTAGATAAAAATCTGCTCTCAATGCTTGAGTAAAATGTAATTAGTTCAGGATTTAAAAGTTCTTAAGATGTGGCAGTGTTGTGCAGCATTATATAATTTAAGCAGCAGAGTTTTTTAAAAAGTATTTTTGACGAGTTCCTGTGTGAGCTCTCTAGGTGGTCCTGCTCTGGCAGGGGGCTTAGATTAGATGATCTTTGGAGGTCCCTTCCAACTCTTCAGATTTTGTGATTCTGTGTGACCTTGTTCAAGACAAGGTGCCATTTCCCCCAGTGGAGACACTATTATGTTGACATTGAAAATTTTCAGAAGTAGCATTGCACCTTAAATTTAGTCATACTTTAACCAGCTTGGAAGGATTCAGAGAAGTCCTTGTATTAACTTAGTTTTAAAAACCATAGCAGTAGCCTAGCTCTTTTTCTAGGAAGATAAATATAGCAGGAACCTGATCAAGACTGCTTTCCATAGTCTCTTTGTATCAGACTAAACTCAATTGCCTTTAGACATTTCTCTGCTATATGCTGCTACCCAAAAAAATAAAAAGTGTTTCCTACTTACAAACCAAGAGGTTTTATTTTTCTGTAAGTAGTATACAGGCTAAGCAGTGCAGTCCATACTGTTGCTGAATTGAAGAGAAACAATATCCCTTGCCTAGGAACTGTGTGCCTAGTAAGCTCCGAATCCATGCATGTCAGTCTCTATACATCAATCAGTGCAAACTCATCTGCATATATATATTGCACAGTGATTAGTATTAAATTAAGCAGTGTGGGCTTTTCAAGCTTTGTCTGCATTGAGTTTTTCATGGTTCAATGCCCTGGTCCAGTACTAGAACCCCATCATCAGTGAAAACATGAGGGACGACGGGGAACAACCATATAAACCATAAACACAAGTGAATTTGTGAAATTTGGACAAACAGCTTCCTAGCAATTATTTTGTTCAACAGACTTTGTGTTAAGAGACTTTGTGAGGATGAAATGCTGGTCATGATAATGCCAGTTCCACAACACTCTGGCTATTTTACACTAGGAAAACAAGTATATTTAGCCTCTGGATGTGGAAGACACTTGGAAAAAAATAAGGCAGAAATGGGGAAGTAAAACAAAGAATGGTCATCTAGGTCAAAAGACTAGTGAGATAGCTGTTCTAGTCATTAATGCCTCCCTTACTAATTTTATGCATGATTTCTTTTCTCTGGTTGAATCTCTTCAGCACATCCTTTGTTCATATTCTCCTTAAATGCTGTGATCAACTCTCCATAAACATGGTTGCTTTTCAGTGATTTTTGTAGGAAACTTTTGTTAATAATCACAGGTAGTATTCTTTCTCCCCCATCCAGCTTTAAAAACAGGTTCATTTTGATCTTTTTTGATAGATGGTTTTCATCTTCATAGACACAGACATTCTGCCAACAAATACTGCTAAGTCTGATTACAAATCCCCGTTGCACTCAATGTCCTTAAAAATCTTCTTTGATGAGCTGCTTGGGTTTGTGAGGCTTCTTTTTTTAAAATCGTTGGAGCTTCAGCACCAGTTTCTATGTTCCTTTATAGAAGGGCTATGGCTGTAAGATAACGCGTATGATTAGCACTGTTATTCTGAAATGTATATAATTTTACCCTAATCTTCAGTGCTACAAAAAGTCTGAATTTTTTTATTATTACCAATCATTATGCATTTCTCATGACCATTTGACTTCTGAAATCTGATCAGTGTATCAATGACATACAGTGTAATTGAAAAAAAACCAAACCTCTAAGATTATCAAAGATGACAACTGTTTGATAAATTAATAAACAAGTTTAACAACCTGCTTCATTAAGTATTAGCTTAAATTAATCTGCAGAGAAGTTTACATGTGAAAAGAGCAAGTCAACTGCTCAGTGTTTTTTTAAAATGTAATAACAAATCTATTACCAAACAAAGCAGTTTCTTTGTTTGTCCATCTCTCAGTTGCACAGAAGCATAGTGCTTAGTACAATGACATCAATTAAACAGTAGAGAAAATATGCCATTTTACAAATTACTACCAATTACTCTAGCTTTTTTTTCTGTATTATGGGGTCTGCATGATTCCTTTAAGTTCATTTTGGAAGCTTCATGGTGAAAGTCAAGATCCAGCAATTTATGCTTCAGCTAACCATCATTTCCTAAATTCATGCAAAGTGAGAAGCCCTAAAAGAAAACATTGTATTTTCTATTTTTAACGTAAGATTTATCTTTCCCATTTTTCAGGATCTCATTGCTAAACTGTCAAAAATGCAAGAGTAACCCCGGCTATTTCTTATGAACATTCAGATCAGAAGCAACTTAAATAAGCTGTGGAAATTACACAGAAAATACTGTGTCATTAATTGCACCAACTTGGCTCTGAAACATCTTTCTGATGAATTTTTTTCTGATTTTTTTTCTGATACTTGATTACATCTTTCTGAGTTGTTTCAGATCTTAAGATACCTTGATGGTATGCAGATAAAATTATCACTTTTTAATATTCTTGAGATAATATTCTAATTTTAGTTATCCAGACCCCAAATAATTTCTCTTCTAATATTTCTTGCTATTACTGAGAGATCTATCAAGGTTTTGAATTTCCAGAAAGCCACTTTTCAGTGGCCTTGCTTTCTACATGGCTAAGCCATATATCTCTCAAACTTGATTTCTGTTTTTAAGCATGTTACATTTTCTATTTGTCTGTGCAATTTTATCTTGGTTTTAGGCCTCTGCACAGTAGACAGCTCCCTGGATCAAAAATGTTGTATGTCATGCATTAAGCAATATTAAAGCTAGCCAATTAAGCATTGTCCCTGCTGTGTAGAAGAGTATCTCTTTTATCATTATACACCATCAACTTTTGAATCCCTTAAGCCAATGAGCCTGGCAATTATTTTACATTTCTACTACATGTAAAAAAAACATACTGTTCTTCTTGAACCTTGCTACATGGTTTATTTTTATATTGCATTTTCGACTGCTGTATAGTGTCAGCGAGAAGAATGTCAACAACATTGAGAGGAATAAGAGAGCGGCTCTCATTTCCTGTAATAACTCTAAGCAAATTTACACTCAAGAGTTAGGGAAATAGCTTGAAAATTACTGATAGTCATCAGAGTAAGACTATTCTTTCAGGAAAAAAAAAAAGTCTTCATATTCTTAAGTTTGAATAGGTAGACAAGGAGAAAACAGTTTCCAACAGACATCAAAACAAAAAATTGAAGATTACTGTAAGGTATGGGAATGCCTCTAGTCTGAAAAACCACTAGCAATAGGTTGATTAGGATTACTAAGGGAAAGAGTGGTGGTGAGGTTTTGTTGGTTTTTTTTTAATGTGTTTGATTTCTGGGATAGAGTTTTACACCAATATGTTCTGATAACCCTGCTCAGAAGTTGAATCTTGCTCTTTTATAAACAGCTTTTTCAGGGGCACTAAGCCTCTGGTCTTGGGCACTTAAACAATATTCCCAGGAAACCAAAGCTCAGACTCTGGAATGCAGTTCTTAATTACACAAGATACTTCTATGGGCAATCTTGAAGTATGTCAAGGAATATTTTAGATTTCAAGAGCAAGTTTAGGTATCTGAGTAGGCACAGTTTCAGTTCCCTTCAGTGTACTTTGCATTAATCAGTTCTAATTCTCTGGCTTTCTCCTGTCCTGAAGGCTCTCTGATGTATTCAGTTATGTCACAGGTTTTACTCCGTTTCTTTGCTTCTCTCTGTAGTCTTATTTGCTATTATCATAAGCTTTCACAGGCTTCCAAACTTTCTGTCATTGCCTTGTTCCAAGTATGTTACTGAAAAGTGATTCTGAGGAAAAACATAAAAGGGAAAGTACCAGATCACATGCTGGAATAAACCATGAAATCAATAGTTCTTTCAACTTTGAATGTTACAGTTAAGGAATCTTTATTTTAAAAGCACACTACCTAACATTAAAAAAAAAAAAAATCCATAAAAATAAGTCAGTGGTGACTTTCACGAATCTGTGTGTGAATGGAATCAATTCCGGTATTGTACATTTGTCACAATCTTAATGTACTTTTCCCATGTTTTAAAATTATTGCTTTCACAAATGCAAAGGGAACTCCACAATGGTTAGTGTGAAATAATGACATATGATGACAAAAAAACCTCATATTTTCTAAAGGTTTCAGTGATATGATTCCTGATAACTCAGCTTTCTATAGTGTTTTAGTGCTTAATTATGGAAGGTTTTTTCCACGAGTATGTGTTGACTAGTGCTATTTTTATGCAGAAGAATAATACAAGTATCTTTTTGCTTTGATCTTTTCTCTTCCTTATTTGCAGAATTAAAATCAAAAGCAGTAAGGGTGGGATTTTTTTTTTTGTTTGTTTCATGGTTTTACAAACCACCCTTCTTTGTCTAGTCCTTTATTCTGAACTTATGGTCACAATTGTTTTGCATTGTAATATATGCAACATCAGCAGCAGGCTGTATCTAAACAAAGAGAGAAAAAGTCGTAAGTTTTTATATGAACTTATAAAGCAGGAGGAGAGGAGGAGAGCGATGTCACATACAATGAAATATTACACATACTGTGCAAAAAACTATCAAATGTACAGTATATTAAGTGCAAGACACTTTTAAAGTAGTAGGTCTGTTGATATGACTAAAGTTTTAAATCCATAGAAATTCCTTTACAGGCATGTTCTTAGTGCTTTAACTTTATGGGAATTTAAATGTATTATACAAGAACAAAACTTTTTATAGGTACTGCAACAGATGGTCAAACACCATGCTTACCTACAATTATATCTAAAATTAGTGTGGATGGTTATATCATCAAAGACAATAAAGGAACAACTGTTCTCAAGCAAATCTGAACCATCAAAGGCCCAATCTACTCTGCAGAAATCCAGTAGTCCGAGTCCACCATCTACACGTAGTATTCCCAAAGGCTGGACAATCTGATAGATGAAAAGAGGGGTCAGAGCTCCTCCTAGGTGAAACAATTTAGTAGTTTGTGAAAAAATGTTTAAATTACATCAGCTGGAAAAAAAAAAAAAGTAATTTTTTTTTTAATTACAGCTTTTAAAAACCTTAAGTCTAAAGCAATGTCTAAAGCAACTTTGAAAGTACAATGAAACCTAAAATCATAAAACACTAAGAGTTTTCACTGGGATAGAAAAAACTGTCCTAGATAAACCACAGCTATTGATTTTGACTTTCGAAAAAAGCCAGAAAGTCAATTATTTGTTCGGTTCCATTTGCAGCCACAGAAAATAGCCCTAACGTCCATATGGCTGCAGAGGCAAATGCTTCTTCAAAGGCAGGTGCTTCTGCTCAGAGATATTTCATGATAGTCCTTCTCACAGATAGTCAGGATACTCAGAACTAGCTTGATTAGTGGGGTACTTAACATAGTCAAACAAGGACTTTATAATGCCAAAACATCTGCCTGTGGAGAAAGTGTAAAAGAAGGTGTCTACAGTAGTCCTCATCTTTTCTCAAGTAATTCCTCAAGGTTATTACAGATTGGTTAGCTGATAAAAGGATGCTATTGCATTTAAACTCTCTGATGCAGACTGAATCAATTTGTGTAGCTTGTGTTTTGGTATCTTGCAGTTTAGACAGATAAAAGTATTCTTCAGTATATTTTCCTTTCAACAACAGTGATACGGCTTGCATTGCTGCTCTGAAACAAATCATGCTCAATCTTGAAACTCTAATTCACATAGGTAAAGATTAGACTTGACCCATTGTTTTGGCTTTTTAAGCACTTGCCTTTGTATCTATTGTCTGACAAATTTTCCAGAGTGGTTATTAAGTATCATCTCCCTGGAGTGACTGGTTAAAAGTTGTGTTTGTGCAGGTGTCTGAGCGGAACTCAAAAGAAAAAAAAAAATCCATTTTACCTTTTAAAACAAATACAAATATAAGACATTATTCACTATTATTCTTTGTCTATATTCGTTACAAATCCATCAACATCATAGTTTGGTTTGTATTTATTGTTCATAGCTGATATTCGGTAAAATTTTATAATACAAACTGACTGATTCCTTAATTCAGAATCTCCCTGAAATTCATAAATGCATGGCAATTATTTGAAGATTTAAAAATATTATGAAAATTAACAGGACTGCTTTGAAAAATGTCATTAGAAAATATACCATATGCCTTTTAAAGAGAGCTGTTGTTTGTTACTCATTCATGCTATTTACATCATTTTAGCCTTCGGCATCACTGAATTACAGGTGAACCCTCACCTTCATTTTTGCTATTTTCTTTTTTATATATGTAGCATTTACTTGCAGCAGAAAACAAAAGGGTAATTCAGGAGAGAGGAGGGAAGATCTTCTCTACTTCCTTTGGAGAGGAATAAGCAAGATATCAGTACTAATGTCAGCCAATATGGAGCACATTCTAGCTTAAATCCCTATGCACATTTGCCAGTATCATTATCATCAGTGCTGGTGTCACTGGTTCTGTATGAGAATTAGTATAAGAGAACATGTACAAGAACAGCAGTAGGACTGTACAGCAAATGTGCAGATCTTACTTGGCAAACAAAAGCTCCTAATTTTTCAAAAATATCACAAGAAAGCATTTATGAAAATAGCCGAATGGAATTAATCAGGAGCATAATTTTTGAGTACAGATGTTCTTAAAGGATAAATCAGATCTACTAGACTCCAGCCTGAATTATCTCTACTCAAAAGTTGTTCTAACCATTGAAAGACATCAAATGGGAATGCCCATCAATATCTCTGAGAAGTGCTGCAGTTTCTTCTTTCTCTCTCCCTGAGACTGGCATGCTTCCATCAGATCTCTTGCATACACAAACTGCTATCATGTGAAGGTGATGGAAAGCAAAACTGGATTGCACGTTCCCTGTGCAATCCTTTAGAACTTATTCACAGTAGTTTGTATCTCATGTGACAGGAGAGCATCATTCTGCTAATGGAGTGACACTGCTGAATTCAGTAACAGAAGCTTTACAGAACAAAAACCAACAGTTAGTTGATCTGTGATTGTGACTACATTATAATTGGACTTCAACTCCTTAATATTCAGCAACGATTTATAGTCGGACTGTTCTATGTTAATAAAATATCAGATGTACTTACCAGAACGTTTCTTACACATTCTATAAGCCCAGACACTTGTGGAGGGGCTTGATATTCAAATGTAAATTTGAAACTATAATCCCTAAATGATTTGCTATGATTTCTAAACCTGTCCAGCAACTTGGTTTGATTTTTCATTTCCAATTGAAAGGTAGAATGCTTTCCTGGTGTTTTGGCTAAGCCCAGAGGTTCTTGTCTACTCTAGCTGTATTTCATCTCACTACGTATACAGAGTTAATTTGAATATATAGTCAAAGGGAAACTTTTCACTTAGGGCATTGAATATAAAAATAAGAACATGCAAAACACAACTGTGTGAATAAAGGCAGGAATTACTGTAATTAAGCTGGCATGCAACTACTAAACTTAGGAGCTGTCATGATTTTGCCCAGCCAGCAATGAAGCATCACAAAGGTCTCTTGCTCACTGCCCCACAACCATCCCCCACACTCGTTAGGATGATGGAGTCCCCAGAGAGACGGGAGGAAAAAAAAGATAGCCAAGGATGTTGTGGATTGAGACAGGGGAAGGCAGGGCTCGCTGCCAAATATGGTTCCAGGCAAAACAGACTCCAGTACTTGACTTAGAGAGGAAAGTAAGAAAAGTTTATTCTGCTACCTACAGAAAGCAAAAAGAGAGCAGGGTGATGAGATAAATACAACCAGCACTTTAAGATTCCTCCTCCATCCCTATTTTTTTCTGGGGCCCAGCTCACTGCTCCTGATTTCTCTACCTCCTTCCCCCTCAGAAGATTGGGGGCAGGGGGCAGTGAATGGGGGATGTGGTCAGTCTCTCACAGTTGGGCTGACCCTGGAATTCTTCCTCTGCTCCAATACAGGGTTCCTTAATGAACTTCTCTGGTATGGGTTCTTCCCAACAGCAACAGCTTCTGTGAGTACAAAAGTCACACAGGACACAAACTCCTCTGGACATAGGCACTGCTCCTGATGTGGGGTCTTTTGCAAAGTGCAAACAAATCTCAGCTTCACCAGTCCTCTCCACAGGATGCGGAGGAGTCTCTCCTCTAGCACACCTCCTTCTCTATTCCCTCACTGACCTTGGAGTCCGCATGGTTGCTTCTCTCTCTCCCTCAACTCCTTGCACCACCACCAGCCAGAAAAGAAGGAAGAACAAGAAGGAACAGGAAGAACCCTCCTTTTCTGTGTTCTTCTTCTTAAAAAGTGATTGTGGAGTCACCTAATTGGCTCAGCCCTAGAAGTGGCTCTGACTCAGAGCTGGGGAGAATTTCACAGAATCACAGAATCTTAAGGGTTGGAAGGGACCTCAAAAGATCATCGAGCAACTTCTTACAGGAGCCGTCTTTACAGCCCCTTCCCTGTTACCAGAAATGGCTCTACACAAAACCATGACAGGAGCATTCCCATCTCTGGATCACATGATCTCTTTCTCAGGATAGGATGTCTCATCCTGGCCCCTTGGGATGCCTGTGCTTTGGTTTCTGTGGGCCAGGGAAGTTGAGCCCATAAATCTGAACAGGATCACCAAGCCCTTCAAACTGCTTTTTGACCTCATAGTCCTTCTGTATGTTTCTGTACTTGAAGAAGAATTTGGCCCTCTAAATTCCAGATTAAACAAAAAATAAACCAAAACATAACTAAAAAAAAACCCAAAACAAACAAAAAAAACAATTAAACCCCTCCAACCTTTCATTAATGAAGTTGCAGCAGTTAGGCTTGCAGACTGTATAGCACATAAGCAGGAGACATTTAAAGGGGAGAAAAAAAGAAGGTGAAAAGGGTGATGATAATAATATTTTCATTTTTTGGATAAAGTTTATTGGTTAGGGTTTATATAGCAAAAGACAGTATAGAAATAGGACATTATTAAAAACACTTAAAAGTCAAGGAAAAAATAGGTCATTGAAAAATATAAAGATTTAATTTAGGACCATATTTTACAAAAAACTACAGGTGCCATTGTCCATGGAGGATTATGAAATTACATCAATATATGGAACAATTGTGTGATTTATGCTACTTCACATTGTTGTAAATAAGTGAGAAGTTCCTTAAATGAAAGCTTAGTAAACCTTAAAAATGAAGGGTAAGGAGGAGAAATATTGATGCAACTACAGGTCCTATCAACAATTTCAATCTGCTAGCAATGTTGGTACCTGTAAACCATTCCAAGATTTAAAATAAATAAATAGCCCCCCAAAACAAAAACAAACAAACAAAATAATCCCAAATAATTTCATAGTATTCATCATGCAGTAGGAGATCTGGATGCTTAAAGCATATTATAGATGTTTCACACAGCTGCAATAAAGCATATAATCAGAAAAGGAGACTTGACCCATCATAAGTGTTCCATGATTATTTAGCTAAAGTCTTTCAAAAAATGGATGCTTTTTTGTTTCATTTAGTAAATTACTCATGAATATGAGATTGCTTCAATATTTATTGCTTTAATCAGGAAAGCATATAATCAGAAGCTTTCTGGGGACTGCTGAGAACTTCTGAAATGTCACAAAGGATACATGAATCCAAATAGATAGGTTTTTTGGGTTTGGTTTTTTTTCGCCTTTCTCATGCACATGTGAGCAAGTGTGGACAGGAACACACCACTCTGCCTTCTAGCTATGGTGATCTGCCCAGCATTAAATATTCACCATGCAGGGTGTCTCAGGAAGGCATAGAAGTCTGTCTTTGATAGGAAGGTAGGCAATGCAACTGAGTTGTACTGATGGGGGAGGGGGTGGAGATATGTTATAGTTTTTTAATGGTTTTTTGCTTGCTTGGTTGGTTTTGTGTTGGTTCGGTTGGTTTGTTGTTTGTTTGAGGTTTTTTTTAAATATGACCCACTAGAAAAATTAGAGACAAAAAGGAACCCATACTGATGTGGTATTGAAACAAGTGATGCTTGGCTTGTTAAAAACCAGAAGGAAAGTAATGACATAAAAATTGTCCTTGTTTAGGAGCAGTAAGCAAAGACTATATATAATTGGACAGTTATGAATAAGTGGAACTGTATAGTTCTTCATCCATCTTGGCAAAAAGTCCAGCTTCCTATGTTTAAGAAATCAGGATCAGAACACTTCCAGAATGAAATAATTTCTTTAACTTTGTGTGTTGTGGGATGGAACAAGATAACTTTGATCTTTCTATTTGAAATATATTCCATTTCAGTCCTGCTACTTTTCTGAAATATGACGGGAAGAGGTTCACTTTTCTTTTCAAGAAGAGCAGTATTAAAATTTAACATCTATTTCCTAAGTATGTTAAGAGAATAAATAATGGTGAATTGCCAGATTTCGCTATCATGTATTTTGCAGTCACTTGAGTCCACTGATAGAATTGCAGCCGAATGTTCCTAGCTTTTATTTTTTATTGTATTATGGATTTCTTGTTCTGGGTCCTCTGCTTCTTTTCATTCTTTGGTTCTACTTTCTGCACATCCCTTCAGTATCGCTTCAGTATTTCCTAGATCTTGTGATGGTTGGATAGGTTTTTCCCATTCCTCTAGTGATGCCAATTCTTAAATTTGATGCGCATGACATTGCAGTTGTGAATTTGATTAGATAATAATGAGGTTTATTTTTATCCAGCTGTTCTCCTTTTGTTTAATCACAATTCTTGTATTATTTAGATGCTTTATATTTTGTGCTGAAGAATCTGAAATGGAACCATAAACCAAGATTAGTTGTTTGTAAATCTGTACTTACAAAATCGCAGAAAAGTGCTATGAAGCAGAAAGGTAATACAAAAGGTGACAGGAAACACTTGTGTGTTTGAAAAGTGTATTTTGAGATTTTGATTTTTTTAATAGGCATGCAGCTGCATGCAGCATGTGAGCTGCATCAGGTTTATTTTTAAGTTGTGGGGACTGAGTTACAATATGGATCAAAGGAAACTGTTTCTTTGAAAAATAATGAACGGGGAATTACTGACAAGAGAGTGTCCTGCTGAAAAGAAATTCAACAGTCATGATGATCTCTAATGAATTTAATAAATGAGGGACAAATCTTGACATACTTTACATACTGAAAAAAAATGAAATCTTCTCCAAAGTGGAATGTAAGCAGCTTGGAATTTGCTTTGGAGCTACTCTCTCACTCTTTACATCAGTGCAGCTTACCAGAGAGAGAAAGAATAAATTATGAATATTAGGAGACTCGTTAAGAGTGTAACAGATGGAGATTTACAGAGACATAACTTTACAGAGAGACAGGAAATTTCTACTACTGCTTGTTCTCAGTAACAATAGATCATAACCCTAACCCTCTCTTGTGTTGAAACTACAGTTTTCTCCCTCATAGCTATTGCAAGAAAATTTTGCTTCAGCTTTAATTTGAAATTTTAAAGTAAGTTCTTTCAGTCATGTTTTAGTTCACTTTCCATAGAATCATAGAGTTATTTCGTTTGGAAAAGACCTTTAAAATCATCAAGTCCAACCACTAACATAACATTGCCAAGCCCACCGCTAAACCATGTCCTTCAGTGCTTCATCTGTGTGTCTTTTAAATATCTTCAGATATGGTGACTCCACCACCTCCCTGAGCAGCCTGTTCCAATGCTTAACAGCCCTCTTGGTAAAAAAGTCCTTCTGTGATTTTGAAAGTTTCATGAACATTTGTCCAAATCTATGGATCTACTATGACCTGCATGTAAGTTCAAACAGGACACCATGGTATTCAACTATCTGAATCACTCAGGGGTAAACCAGAGGGGAAAAAAAAGATAATATTGTTCAATAATATATTGTAATTTAGTTAAGAATTAAAAACTGAAACAAATTTTTCTTAAGTAGCATGATTGAAGGTTAAATGTCATGACAATGGACGAATTAAGTAATATTATTGAGCTCTGTGAGTAAAGGAAATCTCATGCTTGTTACAGGTAATAGCAAATAATATGGTCCAGCCTTAGGATGGATATATCATGATATTTTTTGTCAGTGATAAAAGCTGGTAAATACATATGTACATATGGATGATAGCTAGGAGTTCATATATCATAGGATATTCTTCCAAGGCCAAAAGTTGATGATGTAGCTTCCTTTCTTTTCTACTCATCTAAAAGCTTTATGCTCACTGCATTTTCTTCTTTCATGAATTCATTTAGAGTTGTTTTGGT
This sequence comes from Urocolius indicus, assembly GCA_013401255.1. NCBI lineage: Eukaryota > Metazoa > Chordata > Aves > Coliiformes > Coliidae > Urocolius > Urocolius indicus. The sequence continues at coordinate 35,810 of WBNH01007298.1, forward strand.
TTGTGATCTAGAAGAGGAATTCAAGATGAAGTGATATTTGCTTTTCTATTTATTTGTTTACTATTGGCCTAGATAAGGTTGGTTATTCTCATTTTTGTTTTCAAATAAATGCTTCAAACAGGTAAATAGACCTGTCATCTCTAGTAACATCACATATGGGGCAAAAGAACGTGTTGATAAGAAGTTTACTCCTACTTATTTCTCCACCAACTCTGGGTAACAGAAGACCTGGAGGAAAATATTTTCATTTCTGCAGTTTAACAATTCCTAGTACAAATGTTTGCGTGCAGGAGTCCTATTCATAGAAACAGAAAGATGAAAGGGACTGCAGGACATCAACCCAGTCCTGAAATGATAATCAATTTTATTTTAGTAGTTCTAGAACAACTCATATTTATATAACTGTAACAGTTGAGACTCCACTGTCTTCTAGGTGATCTTTTATAGCACTTCCCATCCTTACTGTTGAGAAGGTTTTCATAATATCTACCCTGAATTTTAATTGCTGCAATTTAACACATTTCTTTTTGCCCTATCCATCATTTTTACTGAGAATTCAGGCTATTTCCTTATTCTTTTGAAACAGCTTTTCATGTATTTGAGGCTATTATCATGTTCTATCTCACTTGTCTCTTCTCTAGCCTAATTCTTTCAAGCTTTATCGCAGCTCATGTTCTCTACACTCCGGTCATGTTGCTCTCTTCACGTTTCCCTCATTTGGCTCACGTCTTCCTGGAGTGTAATGTCCAAATTTGTACCTGCTGTTCCTGCTGGGACATTATTATGCTGAGTTGAAGGGAAGAACTACTACACACTTTTGCAAGCTATACCTGTATTTGTACATTCCAATATGCTGTGAGCAGATGCCGACTCATGGTGTCACCCTGAACCACATTTGAGCGTGGAGGTTCACACTAAAACTAAGGAACTAAAGAGAAAAGAAGTACTGTTCCTTTTGCTCTCCTACATATCTAACTTTAAATATTATCTATTAGATAAATACAATCAAGGTTTATTGAACACTGATCAACTGAAAAGATATGGAAAAAAAAGCCATCATCTAGAAGAAAAATGCACTTGCTATTTATCACAATAAGATATTACTGATCAACATTTATTAATTTCAGAGTGCTTGACTCATCCTGTTCACCAACCACTAAAAATTTGGTGTCTTATTAGCAGAGAAATCATGCATTACAGAATAATGGCCGTTAATGCTCTGGGTTTTCTCAGTCTTTATACTTGTAGACACCTAAGTCAGAAAATTTCGTAATGAGGTTTAAATATCTATGGCTAAACATTGATGAAATACCTGCTGATCTCATCACTATGACCAAAAACCTGCTGTTTGGGTTTTTTTCATATGAAGAGATTAAATTAGAGAGTCTAAATAAATTAACAAAAACTTAAATGTTTTTTACCACCTGGGTCTGTATTGAGTAGTGACGCAGGAATTCCCTGCTGCTAGTCATATTTACAAATGACATTTTCCTGAACTGCAGCAGTACTGAAAAGGAAGAAGCAAACTTCTTCAAATGCATAATTAGAATTTTCTTTTTGGAAAACTAATCTTGTGAATCTGCTTATTTCTGAGCTTCTTTAGTGGAAGAAAGCCTTTATTGTATTGCTTACACATTATAAATCTCTTTTGATGAAAAAAAAATGAAAGAAGTGCAAACTAACAATGATGCATTTTATACACCAAAAAACTTTTTCATATACTGAGTTGTGTAATTGAAGCCCATCTTGACTAGATAAGTTACTTTAGAACTTTTTAAGGTTGTAAGCTATTTCCCCTATGCAATTCAATAGCTCATTGCCAGTTAAATATAATTATATTTTACTGTATATAGATCCAGTGTTCTGGAGGAATTCCACAAGAAACAAACGCACTTGTGGCATATACTGTATATCTAATGCGTTCTTACTTTAGCAGCATAAATCTTGCTCTAAATCTCTTTTTGCATTAATGATAAATTGATCATTAGTGTGAAGTAGGTGACAATTAAAAATGACTTCTAATAATTTATAGCTCATATTGATTTTGCTAGAATGCTTTAACACTAAGGCACCATCCAGGTCTTTGGCTTGTGTAAATTCCATTCAAGTCAATAAGATATTGGCTGAAATCTCCCAGCAACCTGTCCTTTAGCTCTGAGTTTCACAGCAAATCAGAGTTCCAAAGTGTATGGGTACATAAGCATTGCTCTTGGATGCAATGTAATTCATAAAACCTTTGTGTGATTCTAATTCTAGTGTAGAAGTCACTCTTAGCAATACAAAAGTTGCTCATTGTCCCACACAATGCAAGTGCAAATGCTGCTTTCTGCTACAATGAGAAGGTAAGGACTGAAGTCCTGTTTTGTGTCTCCTTATGTGACACATTCCCCTTTTATGCAACAAAATGTAGAGCATATGCCACTTTACACACCCAATGCACAGACCCAATGCACTTTGTTAAGTGCTTGACACAGAGGACTTATCTCCTGTGACCTGACCTGACATAGGTGGTGTGCCCACATCGCACACTGGGCTATATCACTAATATTGTAAGTTTAAATCTGGCAACAGTGATTAATATGTACTGTAGAACAATTATACTTTCATTAAGACTAGCTTACAGGAGCAAAGCAAATGGAAACTAAGGTTCTTAGTACCAAGTATTCTAAGTTTACATCATAATTCATTTTCCTTCAGTACAAGGTGAAGGTTGCAAGGGTATTACTTAGAAGGTTACACAGAAGGTGAAGGCTTTCAGGGCATTACTTAGGGTTTTTTTTCAGTAAAGTGCCCTGATTTGAGCTGTAGGAATTAACTAATTTTAGATTTACAGACTGTTCTGAAAAGAAAGTATTTGAGAAAAGATTTGTTCAATCCTAACAGAAAAATAATGACAATGAAAAGGCGTTCTTTTTAAACCAAAATCATAAAAAATTATGAAAGAGAACATAATTTTTTAATTTTTTTTTTAAATCTGGTTTTTTAATTTTCATAATGTATTTCCTATATTTTTCATTACAAAAAAATGAGACCTTTTCATGTTATCAAATGAAAAACAGTTCCACTGCAAGTTTGTTTATTTTTTTCCTCAGCTCCACTGCTTTCACTGCTTTCTCAAGCACTGGAAGAGGAGGACTACACTAGTATAAGCTTTTTTTTAAAGAAAGCAGACACAAAACTGTAGCATATACAATACCAACTCCACTAAAAAAAAAAAAAAAAAATTCTGTAAGCGGCAGGGATAAGGAAAAACCATGATAATTCCTATTATGTGATTATCTTCCTTCAATGTGTCGCATAATTCTGATTAATATTACTGGCAGTACTTTGTGCGCATCAAAGTAAAAACAGCTCCAGGAATTGACATCCTGTTAAATGTAGAAGGGCTATTATAGGCTAGTGATTCAGTATGATGGTTTTTGAAAACTTCCTAATGAAAACTCTAAGCTTTTCTGGGGAGTAACGGTGAACTGTGTAACCAAAGAGGGTCAGCAGAGTACCTATATTTTCTATTGAAATTTATGATCTTTTTTTATGCACTGAAATAAATAGGTAAAATTAGGCAAGCTTTCATAGAACCATAAGTTGCGGGCAAGAAGACTTGCATTTTCTTTTGTGTTACAACCTGTTTTTAAAAGATAAGTTGGTTATGATTCTTCATTTTAATTATATAGCAGGGGCTTTCTCTTGGATAGGAAAAAATTTAATGTAATTCATTAAAAAACAGAACACAGGTATGAATTAAATTATTTTCTTTTCCCAGTCTCTTGATAGTTGCAGCTATCATTTGCATATAGGCGAAGGAGGACGAGCTTGATCTAACCAAGTCTCTTTACAGTGATAATGCTTTCCCATACAAGAGAGAGCAAGGTTGATCAGATATTTACAGGACTTCCCTTTATCTATGTATGGAAGCTGAGGATGGCCCACATATCTGTAATTACTATAAACATTGGCTTTTGTCATAAAATTATCTCAGACTACCTTAAACACATTAATGGTTTTAACACTGCATTGAGTATTTGTAATAGAGAGTTATAGATACAAACCTGTAGGTGTAAAAGACTTAATCCTCTGATGCACCATTTAGTAGCACTTGAAGGTGAAATGTTTCTGTATTGGTGTGAAGGGTGTAATTCTACGAAGCCTTACTCATGCAAATAAGCTTTATCCTTATGATATTGACCTAGCTTGTCAATTAGCTATTAACTAACTAATGGCTTGTAGTGATTTGCCCAAGGCTGCACTTGAAAAGCTGTGGCAGAGGCAGATGTAGAACTTCCATTTTTTCCATACTACCAAAGTGGGATAATATTTTAGATAAGTACATCACCTGACAGCCTAGCCATGTATCATCACAGAAGTAGTTAATTTTACAGAGTAACTGAATGAAAGACTTGTACTGTGACAATGAAATGGTAGCTGTCTTTATTTGAAAGCACTGCCATGTCCACTACTAAACCATGTCCCTCAGTGCCACATCTACTGGTCTTTAAATACCTCCATGCGTGGTAACTCAGCTACTTCCCTGGGCAGCCTGTTCCAATGGTTGAAAACTCTTTCAGTGAAGATTTTTTTTTATAATATCCAGTCAAAATCTCCCCTGGTGCAACTTGAGNGGCTTTCAGGGCATTACTTAGGGTTTTTTTTCAGTAAAGTGCCCTGATTTGAGCTGTAGGAATTAACTAATTTTAGATTTACAGACTGTTCTGAAAAGAAAGTATTTGAGAAAAGATTTGTTCAATCCTAACAGAAAAATAATGACAATGAAAAGGCGTTCTTTTTAAACCAAAATCATAAAAAATTATGAAAGAGAACATAATTTTTTAATTTTTTTTTTAAATCTGGTTTTTTAATTTTCATAATGTATTTCCTATATTTTTCATTACAAAAAAATGAGACCTTTTCATGTTATCAAATGAAAAACAGTTCCACTGCAAGTTTGTTTATTTTTTTCCTCAGCTCCACTGCTTTCACTGCTTTCTCAAGCACTGGAAGAGGAGGACTACACTAGTATAAGCTTTTTTTTAAAGAAAGCAGACACAAAACTGTAGCATATACAATACCAACTCCACTAAAAAAAAAAAAAAAAAATTCTGTAAGCGGCAGGGATAAGGAAAAACCATGATAATTCCTATTATGTGATTATCTTCCTTCAATGTGTCGCATAATTCTGATTAATATTACTGGCAGTACTTTGTGCGCATCAAAGTAAAAACAGCTCCAGGAATTGACATCCTGTTAAATGTAGAAGGGCTATTATAGGCTAGTGGTTCAGTATGATGGTTTTTGAAAACTTCCTAATGAAAGCCCTAAGCTTTTCTGGGGAGTAACGGTGAACTGTGTAACCAAAGAGGGTCAGCAGAGTACCTATATTTTCTATTGAAATTTATGATCTTTTTTTATGCACTGAAATAAATAGGTAAAATTAGGCAAGCTTTCATAGAACCATAAGTTGCGGGCAAGAAGACTTGCATTTTCTTTTGTGTTACAACCTGTTTTTAAAAGATAAGTTGGTTATGATTCTTCATTTTAATTATATAGCAGGGGCTTTCTCTTGGATAGGAAAAAATTTAATGTAATTCATTAAAAAACAGAACACAGGTATGAATTAAATTATTTTCTTTTCCCAGTCTCTTGATAGTTGCAGCTATCATTTGCATATAGGCGAAGGAGGACGAGCTTGATCTAACCAAGTCTCTTTACAGTGATAATGCTTTCCCATACAAGAGAGAGCAAGGTTGATCAGATATTTACAGGACTTCCCTTTATCTATGTATGGAAGCTGAGGATGGCCCACATATCTGTAATTACTATAAACATTGGCTTTTGTCATAAAATTATCTCAGACTACCTTAAACACATTAATGGTTTTAACACTGCATTGAGTATTTGTAATAGAGAGTTATAGATACAAACCTGTAGGTGTAAAAGACTTAATCCTCTGATGCACCATTTAGTAGCACTTGAAGGTGAAATGTTTCTGTATTGGTGTGAAGGGTGTAATTCTACGAAGCCTTACTCATGCAAATAAGCTTTATCCTTATGATATTGACCTAGCTTGTCAATTAGCTATTAACTAACTAATGGCTTGTAGTGATTTGCCCAAGGCTGCACTTGAAAAGCTGTGGCAGAGGCAGATGTAGAACTTCCATCTTTTCCATACTACCAAAGTGGGATAATATTTTAGATAAGTACATCACCTGACAGCCTAGCCATGTATCATCACAGAAGTAGTTAATTTTACAGAGTAACTGAATGAAAGACTTGTACTGTGACAATGAAATGGTAGCTGTCTTTATTTGAAAGCACTGCCATGTCCACTACTAAACCATGTCCCTCAGTGCCACATCTACTGGTCTTTAAATACCTCCATGCGTGGTAACTCAGCTACTTCCCTGGGCAGCCTGTTCCAATGGTTGAAAACTCTTTCAGTGAAGATTTTTTTTTATAATATCCAGTCAAAATCTCCCCTGGTGCAACTTGAGGGCATTTCCTCTTGTGCTGTAGCTTTTTACTTGGGAGATGAGACCAATGTACACCTTGCTACAATTTTCTTTCAGGGAGTGATAAGGTCTTCGCTCAGCCTCCTTTCCTCCAGGCTAAATAACTCAGGTTTCCTCAGCCACTCCTCATAAGACTTGTGCTCCAGACCCTTCACCAACTTTGTTGCCTGTCTCTGGACACACTCCAGAACCTCAGTGTGTTTCTTATTGTGAGACCCCAAAAATGAACACAATATTCAAGGTGTGGTTTCACCAGCACAAAGCACAGGAGGTTGATCACTTTGCTGGTCCTGCAGGACACACTATTTCTAAGACAGGCTGGGATGCCATTGGCCTTCTTGGTCGTCTGAGTACGCTGCTGGCTCATATTCAGCTGGCTGTTGATCAGCACTCTCAGGTACTTTTCTGCCAGACAGTTTTCCATCACTCTGTTTCAAACCTCTAGCGTTGCCTGGGGTTGTTGTGGCCTAAGTGCAGGACCCAGCCCTTGGCCTTGTTAAACCTCATACAGTAGGCCTCGTCCCATTGATCCAGCCTGTCCAGGTCCCTCCAAGCCTTCCTACTGTCAAGCAGATCAACAACTGCCTAACTTAGTGTTTTCAGCAAACTTAATAAGGGTGCACTCAATCATCTCATCCAGAACATTGATAAAGATGTTAAAACAGAACAGGCCCTGGGGAACACCACTGGTGACCAGCCACCAACTGGATTTAACTCCATTCACGACCACTCTTTGGGCCCAGTCATCCAGACAGTTTTTTATGCAAGGAAGTACATGCCTGTCCAAGACATGAGCAAACAGTTTCACTAGATAGTCTCCCTGGTTAAGTTAATTATCTTTGACTTCTGTAGTAGCTTAATTTTTCTTGCTCTATCAATAGGCCTGCTAAAAGAAGTACAATGTAAAGGGCTTTATCTGTGTTATTGATTGGCTAGAAAGTGATGTGTTTGGGACTGTATTGGAGCTTCTCTAGTGACTATTTATTTAAATTGGGGAAAAAAATCACTACTCCTTGAAAAAAAAAATCTTAGAACTTCTATTTAACATTACAAAAGAGGGCATTGCTTAATCCTTGAAGTAGGAAATTGCTTTTCTTCATGATCCATTGCTTTCATACTGTTTCTGGCTGCTGCTGCTGAAGGAAAGAAAAACTATGTTCTCAGTCTGTTTTCACTGTATCTATTTTCTTATCCTCTACAAAAACTTGGCTGCTAATGTGTTGTTGAAGGAGAGCTTGGCTATGAAAAGATCTTTTTGTCTCAAATGGGCATTTGCAAATAGGGAAGTAAAGAAAACTTTATGTGAAAAACTGAAAAAAGGAAATTAAGGATTTGAAATAGTATATCAAAGCTGAAGCATATGAGATATTGCTATTCTTTGAGATGCTGTTATGGGTTTAGAGCTAAATTCAGCAGCATGTTCCCAGCTGAATGTTGCTAAGGAGCATTTTCCCATGTGTTCTGATCTTGTACATATATACAGAGAAAAAAAAAATGACATGCAAAAGCAAAAAGCATAGCTACCTGAAAATGATGGTATCTTATTTCCCTTTCCTTAAAAGTCTTTTTGTTTGTTTGTTTTTTAAAAGCACCTATAGTTTTATTGCTTCTAATAAGCATTAAAAAATATAGCATGTTATAGCTCAGTGCTAGAAAACACTAATGGACTGCAACTAAGGAATAATTATTTAACTTCAGAAGTTACAATATTTAGTTAATGATTCCCTGACATTGTCAGGACAGGTCACAGAATGGATTTTAAAGTAATTATAAGTTAGCAGCAGTAGTTTATATCTTTCCCCTAGCAACAGCAGCAGAAGTTGTATTTTTCTTCTATCAGTGGTGACTCCTGTTTCTTTTTTTAATCTGATTGCTTATTTTTTAAAATCTATTTAGTCTTGCAAATAATAATCAAAGGTTATGCTAGCAAAATAGCACTCTGAAAATAGTTGTGATAGCAAGTTTTTGATCATGGTATGTAACAGAAGAGATACATGTAGGCTTTATTTTGAGTTTTTGTTTGTGATAGCCATATGAGGAGAACAGCAAGACCATGCCATATGCCCAATAAAAGCTTCATTAGAAAGGCATTAGATTATTCCAACTTACTCTGTGGCTTATTTTATTTAGAATGTAATCAGATAAGTTCATTAGTTTGCAGACTTAATGTTTTCTACTGTACCTCAAAGCAACCAGAAACAATTCCACTGAGACTCTGCAGATCTCACTAACACCTGTCAAGATAAACACATGGCTCTCTAGGGGAATCACCTTGGCAACATAACTGAGGAAATGTGGAAAAAAGTAAGTCTTTCACACACAAAAGAGTGTTACATAGTATAAACCTGATTAATGATTTTTTACGTGCCTCTAAGGTCATATATCTCTTCAAAGTTGGAAAAAAAAGTCAAATCAATCTCTGAAGAACAAATATTTTGGAATGTACAATACTGCATTTGAAATGTATTTTAAAGAATTTGAAGGATGTAGAATAATTACGCAATTTGAACTGAGCCTCAGAAAGGCTGTCAGAGACCAGCAATTGAGTCTCCATCCCCCTAGGGCTAATATATTAGATTACAAGGATTATTGTAGTGACAGTATTTGTGCCACTACATTTAAGATTATGTCAGCATTTCCATTTTAAACCTGTATGTTCAGATGTTCATAACTCAGCTACAGAAAACGCTCTTGGCACTAGAAACAAATGTGGTTTCTGCACAATGGTGACACTTTTTCAGGGAAAAAAAAAAAAAGAAGCTTAAAGCTAAATAATTATTTGGACATTTTAAAGTTATGAATGCCAAAAGTTAATGCTGTCTTCTTACAACTCTGCTTTTTAAATTAAGTTATTTCTACAGCTGACTTTTAACACTACTGCTGTCTGGAGTCCAAAGCAAATGTATTGAAATGGAAGAGTAGACAGAATGGGAACAGGCTGCACCTTACCCATTTCTCTGGCAATATTGTTACAGGACTAATGTGTTCAGAGAAGGTGGGAAGTGGAACTCTACTGTACATTCTCTTCAGGCCAGGAAGGGGTTCGGTGTGGGGTGACCAATTGTCAATCATGATGGGTGATATCTTAGAAATCCTGTCAGAAAAACGTGCCTATTGCTAACTTAGGGACTCCATGGGTATCATTTAGGGCTCTCTTGACTACCAGCAGGCTTTCCATTAAAAAAAAAAAAAAAACAAAAAAGAAAACAATCAACTTTGCCTTGCAAAATCTTTAAATTCAATTTCCCCATTTTAGGGGAAATTGCACTTTGAGTCAAGTGTGAGCTTGGCCCTGACATGGCTTTTATATCCCAAGTATTTTGTATGGTAAACAGAACAAGAATTGCAAACAACCCGGTACATACACTTTTCCTATTTCTGTAGGCCTTTATAAACAAACAGGCTTTGCACATACTTTGTGTGCTTGTACTAGACACAAAAGAGTACGCACTGGCTTCTATTATTGTCATCTGTCACTGCTCTCATCAAACTTCTTGATGACTAATTTGCAACCTATTTTTGTGGTTCTCTTTTGTTGTTGTTGTCCTTAGCTGGAGTATTTGCTGAGGAGTTCAAATCATTAGCATTGAAGCTGTAGTCAGGGATCTCTTTTCTGCAGCAATGCAGTGCCAATTCCTGCAGCAGTACTGGTAGAAATCAGAGACTTTTGCAGGTTCTGCAGCAGTCTAATTGCCCATAGAATTAACTGCTCATGCAGTAGTCCAGAGAGAACATGAGTTCAGCCTGCTCTGCTTGATAAACAACTACAGATCTCTGAAATACCTCTATGTATCTATATGTGGATTTGGCCTTAATTCCTGTGGCTTTATACTGGAGTGAAAGGAGGAGTTTACCCAAAGTGTTAGTATCCTTTGTGCAAAGTTACACAAAAAAAAACCACAATAAAATTAAGTGACATTGGCAGCACTGGTAGCCAGCAAAAGACAATCCCCAGTGGAGTATGAACCTTCTTCTCAAGACAGGTCAAACCAGGGCTAACACAAGTAATTGCAGATGAACTTGGCTAAGTGCCCCAATGACTGACTGATAGACCAACCAGGGCTATTTTAGACCAAGAGGGAGCTTCCTTTCAGAGTCAAAATTCCTCATTGGAAAATGTTCTCCTACTGGCCCCTTCTAAATTGAAGGGATCTGGCTTATGTGCAAGATTTCAAATAAAATGAAATAAAATAAAGATCAGCTTGCTTTTGACATCAATGAATAGAAAGAAAGATATTATTTTAATCTTTTTACACTCAGAGACAAGAAATATTTATTATGAAGATTTAAGCCTATTTGGATGGTCAGATTTATGGACAGAAAGACTTATTAACTGTACTGGGATTTATTTTGAACTATACATATCAAGAGAATAGCTGCACTCTAGAAAATGCAGTCTAAGTATTACCACTGTGAACTCTCTCTTTTTTTACACGAACACCAACACCTGGAATTCCTGTGCATTTTATGACTGTGCAAGACTCCATCCATCTCTCATGGAATTATAGTTTTTCCTTTCCAAGTCTCTCGACAGTTTGCATAATAAAGTTTGTTGACTTCCTTTCTAAATAAAGGACTTCTGCCCTAAGTTTTTTAGGATTAGGACACAAGTTGGCCACAGTTACCCAGAGATGACATGCCTTAGTTCAATATCTTGAAATTATTTGGCTTTTGAAATAAACATTCTCTGCTGTTTAAAAGAAGAAAAGGAGCACCACATTAAAATGTCTGAAAATCAGACATTTTTAGTATTGTGGCATAGTGTATAGATCCTGTGTATAGATCCTTATATTCATCAGAGTTTAGAGAGTTAAGTGGAAACATTAGCTTGAAAATTTTCTTCTCTAAGCTGCTGTCTTTAGGACAGATGGACATAAATTCTGGCCTGCTTAATTGTAATCATAAAACATCTACAGGTTTTCAAATGAAGTGAGATCCTATATCTAGTAGTGGAGAAAATTTATAATAGAAAAACACATAAAATGTGTTAAACTGTTCATTGATCATGTGTCCCTGTAATACAGATACATATTTATGGAGGGCTTTTTTTCTGTCTGTTTGCTGAACAGTACTTGAGCTTCAGGAGTCTAAGAGTGAATGTTGCAGAATGCAGGATTTCATCTCTGGAGAACAGAGGTGACCAGAGAAGTCTGGTTGCACAAAGCAGTACTTATCTAAAGGAGTCCTCAATGTAACTAACAAGTTCTGCTAGCCTAAGGCACGATCTGGACTTCAGTTTTGGTAGTGCCACCAAAGTTGTTCATCTTAACTGACACAGCTGTATTGACAAGAACCTGAGTGTAGAGAGATATGGTTGTAGCAGCAAGAAGTATCAGATTTTATCTGATAAAGTAAATTATACTCATGGAAGTATTTTTTCTGTTAATATAAATCTTCTTTAAGAGCATTTGGTGTTTATAGAATAATGGCAGAGAAGAAACAAGGGAAATGTGTGTGAGGATATTCTCTTTCATAAACCTAGGATCACACTGGTATTTGTAGCAGAGTTCACTTGGCAGAACTAGCTTGATTAAACGTCACATTTACTATCAATGTGACCTTCACAGGATAAGTGTGAAATAGGGCTAAAAAAACATTACATTCACTTCACTGAGTTATGTTTCCAAAATACTAAAAACTACATTGTGAACACTATTGTTTATTTTCACACTTTATCTGCTATGCCTGAGATGTTTATTGCCTTCTCTTGTGCCACTTCTTCCTTCTTGTGGTTGAACCTTCACAGATTGATCTCACCATGTTAATTGTGTTGGGAGTATGTGATTCTGTGCCCTTGGGGATTAGAACCAGATTATTTAAACTTCAGATAGTCCTCAACTAAAAAAGATCCATACTCTCATGTCAGCAGGGGGTAAATAAGAAAGCATTTTAAGCAAGAAATTATGCTTACCATCGTTTTATTTGCAGCTGCTTTTAAGTTTTACTTTTCATTAAAAAGCTTAACTCTAAGTGCTGACACTCAATTAAGATTTTTAAATAGAAACATAGAATCGATTAGGTCAGAAAAGACTTTTCAGATGACCAAGTCCAACCAAAACCTAGAACTGCCATGTCCACCCCTAAACCATCTCCCTAAGCACCACATCTATCTGTCTGTTAAATGCCTCCAAGGATGGTGACACAGCCACTTTCCTGGGCAGCCTGTTCCAATGCCTGGCAACCCTTTTGGTGAAGAAATATCCAATCTAAAGCTCCCCTGGTGCAATCTGAGGCTGCTTCCTTTTTTCCTGTAGCATTTTACTTGAGAGTGACACCCACCTCACCACAGTCTCCTTTAAAATAAGTCTAGAGGTATCAGACTATGAAAATTTGCCCCAAATTAGAAAGAAGTGCTTGCTGTTATCAGGGAAAAAAAATGAGCAAGGATTTTACTTCCTAGAATTTCCTTCTTTTGCCTTCCTTCTTTTTCCTGTCCTCCTTTGCCGTCACTTGCTTTCATATACACTCCCTTCTTCACTTTCCTTTTTTTATTTCTATTTTCAGTCTCTTTATGGTATTTTCTGCAAATTACTTCTCCCCACCTCTTACCTGTGCACTGCCTTCTATCACCTTTCTCCTCCCTGAATCTTGGATAGTCTCCCTCCTATTCACAGAGCCAGGAAAAATGTCAAATGTTATTAAAATTAGAGCTAGTACGTACAAGGTGCTGAGTGCATTGCTAGATCCAGAAAGGGATGCCTACTTAGGCATCAGTCCCCTCATTGACATTTTAACTGGGCACTTAAATAAGAGTTAGACACCTAAATAGCTTTGTGGAGATGGGCCTTAGTGTCCTTAACTCTTGGTTTGGATAGGAAGTAGCAAAATAATTCATTAATTTAATGGTCTCTAAGTAGTGTTTAACATAATAATATAACACCTAAAAATGACCCATTATAATGTATCTGATGAAAAAACTTCTCTAAGTAGTCTCCAAACAGATTTAAACTTGAAACTTTAGTGGCAGTTATGTGTGTGCACTGCATAAATAGTACACATTTAATAATACTAAGCACTTTAACACTCTTTTTATCTTCAGTAAAATATTAAATGAAGTACCTCTGAAGTACCTAAACATTTTTTTTTCATTTGTCCTTGGTATTTAAGCACTTTAGGCTGCTCTGTGACACAGCTGATGGAAGGTGGAGTAGGAATTTATATGAAGGTGCTCAAGCTACAAACATATCTGACAACACAGAGAAAAACACACTAAGTTATCCTGAACACACACCAAAGAGTGTCTTCAGAAAATGCCAAATACACTATGTTAAGGCTGGAAGGGCTCTGCAGGAGGCCTCTGTTGCAAGGTTATACTAAATGGGCATAAACCTGTAATGGGGAGCCACTCATGCTTTCCTGGATGCCAACAGGGAAACTCGCACTAAAAGGTAGCAGAAAATACAGCTCTTGATGGAAGCCACAAAACAGCAGAGCGGAAGTTAGTCTAGATGTGGCTTGCCAACTGCAATTGTATCTGAACAACTGTGTTGCCAACTGTACCGTTAAACGGTTGGCAATACCAGCTTCCTATTTCAGAGAAGTGATCACAGTTTTAAGTTACTTGTCTGTAGGATGTCTAGAATCATTAAGAACAGTCAGTTAACTACTGCATGTTTCTAAAATGGCAGCAATGTGTGAACAGTTTACCCAAAAACTGGTTCCAGTGACTGACTGAAATATTTTGTTTCCTGAGTCTTGATAGAAAGCCTAGTAGTATTTATGGATAAAAAAATATAACACATATTACTTGCATGAACAGGAAATACACATCAGGGGCTTTAATTCTAGAAGAAGAGCTCATGAATCCAGGCAGAGGTTTCTTTAAGATTTCTTTCATTTCCCCTTCTTTCCTTGACTCTGAAACATAGATAATTCATTGTATTTTAAGAGGTGACAGTGCATGGCAGTTGCAAGCTGATAGTTTGGAAAATTGGAGTTTCTTACTTCTTTTACACTAAGGCTTCTCGAGATAGGTCGGAAAAGTCACTGACTTCCTTATAAGCTGCCCTTCCCTGTGGCAAGCCAGGGCTGGCGGAGGACAACCCTTGCTCCCGAGGTCGGCTCACCGGGGGCCAGCCGGAGGGGCTGGCTTGGCGGGGACCCGCCAGGGAACCACCTGGCCCCGCCGCCGCCTCAGTCGCTTTGCGGGCTTCCCCTAGCGCCAAGTGCACGAGCTTCCACGGAGCACAGAAAGGGCTTGGGCGCTAAGCCTGGGAGGTAGTGACGTGCTTTTGCCCCGAGGTCTTTCATCACTGCGTTGTGATCTTCTCACTATTGACCTGAGCGTCTTTGCAAAACTTTGAGTACGGGCGGCGGCGCATCCGGCTGGGAGGGGCGTGAAACGCACCGCCCCGGGGGCAGGGCAGGGGCTGCTCGGGGGAGTTCCGAGTCCTTTCGCCGCCGTGGGCACCCCCAGCACAGCTGCGAGGTGAAGGGCGTTTTTCCTCGCCGGAGAGGGAGCAGTCCGCCCTGGACTGAGCAGTCAGGGCGAAACGCCTTTCTCTTCCAAGAGCCCACGCAGCTGAGTAAGGGTTGTGACTTCTCCTCGCATCCGCGTGAATTAGAGAGCGCCTTAGCAGTGGTTTTCGTTTAAATTAACGCGAAATGTATAAAAAGACATTCTCACACCCACTGCTCGCCCTCTTCCTTTCACGCATCCGCACCCCGCACCCATGATCTCATGCTGCTAGAGGCATGGCACAAAATCCACGGCAGGCTGGAAGCGATGGAGGGAGGGAGAGAGAGAGAGAGAGAGAGAGAGAGAGAGAGAGAGAGAGAGAGAGAGAGGGGGAGGGCGGGGAGCGTACAGCTCACACACCCTGCTGTGCCCAGGTGCGGTACTGCAAGGGCTGCGCCTCCCGCGGCTGGCTCCGGGGGATGCAGGACACCGCCCCCCCATCCTCCCCAATCCCTGCGAGGGGCAAATGTTTTTCCTTTGAATGCAGACCTTCGCTTTTAAACATGACACTTAGAGCTGCCGCGGGTGGTCGTGGTGTAGAACAGCTCTTCCCGCTGTTTTCGGGGCAGGCGTGGGTGCGTGGCGTGGTGCGAGCGCGGCGGCGGGTCCCGCAGCCGGGGGGCGATGTGAGCGCTGTCGGCTCCGCCCTACAACTAGGAGCGGGGAGGGAGGAAACTTAGCCCAGAAACGTTTTTTTTTTCAGCCCAGTTTGTGTCCACAATGTACGGCAAAGGTAGTTGACGAGTGGTGCCAGGAAAAAAAAAAAAAAAGACCCCGGTAATTCTTTGTTAGGCGCTGTGTGTGTAATTACCAGCTAATCAGAGCCGATACTCGAACAGACAGAGGGAAACATCGGATGGGGGAAGTTTAGGCCAATTAAAGGACCCCAAATCGTTCTTTTCCAGATGAAAGTGGTTTTTTTTCAAGACAGTGGTACATGTGAACTGTTAGAGGAGGGGAAATACCCCCGCCGCGCTGTTGACTCCGCGGCGCGGATGAGCGGCGGCTGGGGAAGAGCGGCGCGCGCGCGTGTGTGTGTGTGTGCGCGCGTGTGTCCTCCGCACCGCCCGAGCTGTGTTCTGGCAGTGCGCGGCTCCCGAAAGGCAGAGGAGAGGCAGCGCGACTGTGTGGGAGCTGAACTCAGCCTCCCTCTTTAACATAGGCTCGTCCTCTGCATTGCATCCAAGCTTCAGCGATTTGCTGTTTGGAGACTGCAGATTTGCATAGCCCTGCTCTTCGCAAGCATGGTGGTTTTTTTGTTGGTTTTCGTTGGGTTTTTTTTTTCCCAGCTTCTTTCATAAGGGTGCACTATTCTCCCTGAAAACATCCTCGGGTATTACTGTCAATAGTCAGACCACTGCGATTGCCGGAGCAGCCTGATTATTGTCTGGCAGCGTGTGCGAGTGTGTTTGTGAGTGTGGATGTGTGTGTGTGAGCGCCGGGAAGAGAGCTCGCTGGGTGAGGGCTCACCAGTTTGGAGATGAATGGAGGGAAGACCGGCAGTTTGATTTTTCTCTGCTTTCCCAGCGCTGGCTGATGGAGTGGCATCCCCTTTTTTCTTTCCTAGCAGAAATGTGGCATGATTGGCTACACTGTGGATTACTGAGGATGGGGGAATGCTTGGCACTCTCGTAGCCCTTGCAACTGTGGAGTATTGTTAATGAGCACCAGCCCCGGGAAAGCTGAAACTAGCGTTTGTTTGAGCGCGGGGCTTTTCCCCTCTTCCACCTCTTTGCGAAGGTTCTGAACTGCCTGGATTCTCCGCCTCTGACTATGTCTCGGATTGTTTTGGGTAGAAGAAGACCTGGAGAAAAGGATCTTCATAAGCTTTCCCAAAGGGAAGAGATGGCTCGCCTGGTGCGGTGAGCTGCAGCCAGCGCCGTGTGCTTGTGTGCGAGCGCGCCTCTGCCCAAACTTTGCCTCCTTTGCTGTGGCTGCTGCTCCTCCCGAGGACGCCGCGGGCCGGCTCGCCGCGCACCGGAGGATGGGGGTGCTCCTCAGGGCCAGCCCGGAGCCAGGACCCGCCGGCAGCAGCGGCAGCAGCGCCGGGGGCCGCTTGGCCCTGCTCTGGATAGTCCCGCTCACTCTCAGCGGCCTCCTTGGGGTGGCGTGGGGCGCCTCCAGTTTGGGCGCTCACCACATTCACCATTTCCATGGCAGCAGCAAACATCATTCAGTGCCTATCGCTATCTACAGGTCACCGGCTTCCTTGCGAGGCGGACACGGTGGGTTCGGACGCCGCTCGGTACCCTGCATGGTCGGGTCTGCGCCGCGCCGCCCGCCCCGCTCCGCCGCCAGCCCCGCAGAGGTCAGGCGCGGGCTGCGGGACTCCGCGAGCCGGCACTGCTGTTGTGGTCGGTGGCAGGCAGAGGAGCGCGGAGGGGCAGGCGGGAGAAGGGCTGCGGGGCCGGCCCCGCAGGGAGCTCCGTGGGGCGGGGTGCGTGCCCGGCCCGCCGCTCCCGGCTCGGGAACGAGGGATCGTCGCCGGCGCGAAGCTGTAGGGCGCGGGGAGGGGGGCTCGTCTGGCCTCCGGCCCGCCGGGGGTGGATGGGCGACGCTGCCGGGGGCAGCCCGCGGCAGCCGGGCATCCCCCAGGGCCGGCGGCGTCTCCCTGCCGCGCGCGGGGTCGGCGGGCGCGGGGCGGGAGGTGGAGAGGGAGGGTCTCCCGCACCGCTCCGCTCCCCACCCCGCCGCAGACGGAGCCGGCTGAAAAGCCCATCCCGTAGGCGCCTCCGTTGTCCGGAGCCGCGGCCACCGGGTGGGAGCGCCCCGGCAACGCTGGCCCTCGTCCCACTCCCCGCCTCCCCCTCACGCCGGGCACACACACACTGGGGCAAACCGCCTGAGCGGTGGGTGCCCGAGGGCCCGCTCCGCGGCGAGAGGCAGGGCAGGGCGCCGAGGGACCCCGGCGCGGAGTAAGGGGCGGGGAGGGAGTCTAAGCGATGCTGAAATTGCCAGTGATGATCGTGCTCCTTCCAATTCATTACCTTGGTCGAAAGTCGATGAACTAAAGCAAAGGTCAGCTAATTATACAGGAGACCAGGGAAGAAGTAAGCGTTTAGACACTGAAAAGGGGAAGTCATGCTCACCGTGGCGGTTAGGAAAGGGACGGAGATAAAATCATTTTCAGGTGTAAATGCTTTTTGCCTACGAATCACAGCGCTCTGGTACTTAGTTTGTGAAGGGACAGGAAGCAGCTTTAGTGCCCTTAAACAGCTTTGTTACAGTTTTTCCTTTTCCATTTTGCACGCATATTTTTGTGAACCTGTGCAGAAATACATGCAAAATAGATATACATATGTTCAGCATTACCAAAAGCTGTAAAAGAAAGCGAAACACCAGACTGTGTTTTAAGGATTCATAGTCTCCCTTTGTCTCTGAGGAAGAAAAAAAAAAAGATAAAAACCCTTGTGGGCTTCTGATTAGATTATACAGCTTCATTCTTCTTCATTTTTCTCATCTTGCTTGCTTCATTTGCACAATCATGCAGTGTCATTTACAAGCTTTGCAAAGTGAAAACCAGATCTTGTTCTTCACCTTAACATCTCTGCAAGATGACCTAGTTGCAGACATGGGGCAGTTAAGATTTATTGGATTTTTTTCAGTGATTAACAATGCTACTGGGTACGATAGTATTGTATACATGAAATATCCACCATGTGCTAAATCCCCTTTAATACTCAACTGCTAGAAAAGGCAAAGTGCACAGAAATGTCTTTTCTCCATCATTTTGTTAATTTAAAAATATTTTTTAGAAGTTGGGTGTCTGATCTAAAAAAAAAAAAAAGACACAGAGAAATTCAGGCCACCACTCTGTAGTGCACTTGAGGCAGTGAAAGACTGAGAGTGCTGCATGTTCTGTACTAGGGAAAATTAAAAATGTGTGTATGTGAGCATATATGGATATACTTATTATTCTTTCAGTTTCTGCCCATATGGGAATAACATTTAAGGGCTTGCTAATAATTTGAAGGAAGGCTAAAAGCATGAGGGGAAAAGAAATGTGATTGTAGAGGTACTAGTTAGTGTTCCTTAGAATGCATTTTTAAAGCACAACTTTTGCTGATTTTTAAAAATGGTACCTTGGACTCATCAAAAGGATGGTGGTGTAAAAAGGCAGATTCCTCAGGAGGATCAACTCTTGTTAAAGAAAATAAAACATGAAGTGGTAGAGCTGCCACTTGAGGACTTCACAGGAAAGCCCAGGAGCCTCTCCAGAAGTTAAGTAGCGGATTTTACAAAATGAAGGATGTTACACGTCATAAGAAGGTATTTGAGAATGCTTACTTGATAACTCTAAACATCCTTGCATTTTCTTTGTTTATCAGAAATTCTGCTATCTGAGAGTGATTTAAAACATCTAATGAATTTAATTCTTAATTCTTAAGAGAGGTATTCTCATTTGCTTCTATAAGCCTGACAAAAGCATTTTTCGTGATGCCTGAACAGGGTTGGACAGAGCTCCTGTGGAGCCCATCACTGCATTTTTAAGCATTAGTCACAGGGAGATGAGTGAGTGGTGGGAGGTGCTTATTCCTAACCCCTGCATTGGAGTGCCCTTCTCCAGTGTCCCAGCCCCTGCTGGCATTAGTCAGGTGAGCATGAGAATTTGGTTACGAGACTTGTATCCTTCAGCACTACCTCCCTTCAGTTTTGCTGTTATTCTATTCTAATCTGTACATAAACGTTGCAGTCTTTGTGGTGAACTTATATCTGGGGGTTTTGTTACTTTGTCAGCTTTTCATAGCATTGTACCTGTTAAAAGTTGAAAAGAGCTTTTAGGGTAGGTCAATTAGTCGATCTCCAATGAAAGCATTACTCTCTAATATTGTGGGTCAGAAGTATCAAAGGAAGGAGAAACAATCACTTTTGCCCGACGTCACCATGGTGCTCAGACATCCACACCTTCCTCCTCTACCCCTGGCACTGGTGCTAGCCCTGCCACCCTCATCCTCTCAGCAAATGCTTTGATTTTTTTTTTTTTTTGTTCTATCAGTTTTCCTTGAGCCAACCCAATCCCAGCTAATAGTATAAGCAAAGACAAAAGCCTGGAATGGTTGGAATTTTTTTCCCACTTCTTTTCAGAAACCAAACCACGATCTTGCTGCTAATGCTCTTGTCAGGTAATTTTGCTGGGATTTTGCTTAGTAATATGATCTCCTGTGGTTTTAGTGGACAGTATTATGCCTCACAGAGACATAAACAGAATTACAGTCAAGCAATTAACTCACCTTATTAAACAAAAAGTAGTTCAGCACTCAGTTCTTTGATATACTAAGTAAAAAATTAAACATCTTTCAACCTTGACCAAATGATTTTCCTACTGCTTTCTGATTCTTGTTAAACTTGGGAAGGTGGAAGATGGATGAACGAATTGAATGTTTAACCACAGGAAGGCGTAGGAAAAGAATTCTCCTAACCATGACATCAGCGACATAAAGAGATGCACAGAGAAGGAAGAGAGACACTAATGTTCACAAATCTAAGTCTTAGGCTGCACAGCACTTGCCAGTGGCCTCCGCAGCACGTGGCTTATTTGATGATTTATATTCGTATCTACTTGCTCCATTTACAAAGAAGGCTATTGCTTTGTTATAGCTGTATCTACCATACAATCTTTTTTTGAGGTAGATAGAGTATCTCATACTGTGGTGCCTCTAGATTAGAAAAACATGGAATGTCCATGACAAAACCCACATAAAAGAAAAGAGATTGCAGCTTTCTCAATAACTTGAAATGAAGAAAGTCTGTTTCTTAAGAACCCAAGAAGACAATAGATGATATGTGAAGTGAAAATTGCATGTTGCATAAGTAAAAAGTTAAAATGTAGCCATATGGATGGCTGTTGCCATCCTTATTCCCTTTGTCCTTCCTGAAAACACCTCTTTGGTTTCTACTGGGGTGAGCTTTTTATTGTTCCCGGATTCCTCATTCAGTTGCCAAATGACAAGTACAAAGTGTCCACTTCTTCTGGCTCTTTCATCTTTCTGTGTTCTCAGGATCTTGTTTGGGCTGTTTTCTGATAAGTAAGTTGATTCTATTGTTTTGTATTTTTTTTAAATCAGAGTAGGAGCCAGGAGGTGATTAATGAAATCTGTATGTTGGAAAGAAAAGGAAAAAAAATGTGGAGGGACTAGGACTGGTGTGCTCACGTGCAGAGTAAAAAGACTTGATCAGCATGTGTAAGGGTTGTGCATTTAAGGACGTGGGTGCCAGCATAGTGCCAGGAGGAATGAGACCAAGATAGAGGCTTAGGGGGAGACTAGTAGGATATAGGCTACTGGGGGCAGCTATTAAGAAGTGATTTTAGGTGGTGAAGTGCTAGGAACCTTTGTGGTGGAACAGTAGAGGGATTTAAGAGGTTGAGCAGAGGGATGAAGAAGTGCTTCAACAGCAAAGTTCCCAATCAGGAAGAAGTTTGTGGAAATTGAGGACGTAGAGGAAGAAAAGTTAACATGATGAAATCTGAGGTTGAACACTAGGATGTTGTGTTACCACACCACGTCGCGTCCTCCAGTCTTTTCTATCCAGAATGTGATGTGTCAACAGGGACGTGCATACCGATCTGCTACTTCTGAGCTAGCCCAGCTGCTTCCAGACTGCTTAACTATTGTTACTGAAATACAGGTGCACTGGATTCATCCATGTTGTGTCCATTTAGAGAGACTTCTATATAACCAGCTTACTGTTACTGGAGTACCAAGCTGCAGGCTGGCTCAGGCAGCCCTTGTTCAGTGAATATTGCCTGTTGAGCTCAATAGGAATTTTCACTAAGTAAGAATAGCAGGACCAGAACTGCAACATGGAAGTGAAATAATTTATACCACCATTGTGCAAAATATGACCAAACCAACTTTTAAAAATGTGCATGTATTGTATAGTTGGCTTTTTGTCTTTGTAAGAAAATTGCAAGGAAAGGCATTAGTATAGGCAAAAATAATTTTGTCTTTTTACTTTTTTTTTTCTTAGATAAACCGGGATTGCTATTTCTGCATATAATGATAATAAACCAAATATCCTTAGTGGTTAGAGTAGATTAAATGACATTTTTTTTCAGTTAGAGTATGCATATTATATTGCAGAAAAGGGTTATATTTTGATTAAAACATCGAATGTAAATGTTTCCAGATGTTCAAGCATTGTTTCTCGATATGCTATTAGAGGTAGAAGTGAAAAAGTTTCATCTTCATGATGTAATTGCTTTTTTTTAAAGAGAAATCTTAAAATGTTTTTTCAACCTGTTTGTGTATTTCAATTTTCTTTGTATATCTCCTTTTCATTCACAGATTTTCAAATACTAGTTCTTCCTGAGTACTTCTTATGCATAACTGAGGCATTTTTTTGTTCTGAGACTGTGAAGCATAGCAGCTTTCTCCACATCTTTAAATTATAAATGTTATATCCCCTTTTCAAAATTTCCAATATGCTCCATCAGTTATTATCCCCATCAGCTGCCAAAGTATTAACATCAGTTGGAATAAAATGAATAACAAAGCAATTTCAGTCAGCATAGTGGTTAATTGGCTGTGCAGTTAGATATGCGTATTAGGGAGTGTGGTTTCTATATTATTATTTCCGTCAATATGGCTTGTCAGAGAGGCACACAGTCTTCAGCAGTATTGCGGACAGTCTGGAGCACTGTAATCAAAAGTGGAATGTTGCTGATGGATTTCTGATAAGAATCTTTATACAAGCCCTGCTGCCTTAGTACATGCACAGCTATTGATTGACTGGGGTGCCTTACAAGAGCTAAACAAATAACAACACTCTGTTGTCACTTATCAGCAATACCACTTTTGCCTCAACCTGTGGTAACTATATTTTTCTAAATTTAAAGCATGTTTGATTGTCTTTTAATCAAATACTCTTTGAAATAAGTTATCAGAAGAAATTAATTTGGCATTCAATACAGTGTACTTCCCACTGTTTCTAATTTTCAAAGATGGATTTTTTTTCTGATAGCGAGAAGTTGACTTGACTTCAAGGGAAATTTCTTTGTTTCTTTATTTTAGTCCAGGGGAGAAGTCCTGACAAAACTCTGGTGTATAACTGCTATGCCCAGTGTGAGTAAGCACAACCAGTTCTACAGTCCTAATATTTTCTCATCTTTCTTACACAGGTGGCTATTACAATGATTAACTATAGGATTATATGCTCAATTATTATATTTTCAGTGGATCATATAGTGTAGTTCACTGAAGTTAATCTTTTGTCTTCTCCTTGGTCAAAGCTTGCAATAGTTCTTGACCTTTCTGAGTAATCAAGATGACATTACTGACCTCTTTCTTGTCTTTCCCCAGTATCAGTTAATTTATCTTTCTGTTACTAGGTTTGATGTCCTCAGGTCTGCCACAGTATCTGTAGCAAATTTTTCTAAGCTAACAATTTCCTTTCTAGTTTGTAAACACAGTGTAGGCAGAGCTGATAGATCTTACTGTGATAATAAATTGACTCGTGAATGTAGCTGTGATTATAAGTAGAATGCAACAGTCTGATTTGATGAAAGTGTATTATAACAACATAATTCTATAAAGTTGAAAGTAACAAACATGAAGAAGAGAGGCCATGTGCTTACCATCATTTGGACAGTTTTTGTTTCCAAATAGCAACATCTGTAAGTACTTTTTTGCTGGTCTTTCTCACAACTTTCTGTACATTTGTGTGTAAGCATGTGCGTGCGCTTGGATACATATCACAGGTGTTTCCTCGTAATGAGAAAATGGTCCATAAGTTTACTATGAAAAAGAGAACATTTCTCTGAATCGAAAGTGTTAATAAACATTCAGTAATGATATTCATTAGGCAGAGATGTAGTTGGTCAGAACAACGTTATTAATTAATCCCTTCACCCTTAGTTGACAGAAAAAAAATGAGCCAATGAAATAAAGCAGAAAAGGAGTTGGGGTGAAGTAGTGCTGCTGGATTGTACTCCAGAGAGCTGGGATAAAGTGATGCAGAGCATAGCAAGCTTAGGAGCAGTCTCCATCTCTGGCCCATTCAGTAATTACCGAATCACCATAGAAAACTGTAGCAGTTAATTCTGAATTTCTGTAAGCACTAAACTGGCCCAGGATAAGAGTGTGACTGACTTGTACAGCGTAGATATGATAGGGGTCAAAAAGCTTTGCCATTTCTGGGGTTTGGTGGATAAGATGTATACACACAATAGATATGTGTTACATGTGATCTCAAATCTCAGAAGGCAAGACAAGGTTGAAGCAGAGGCAGGGTTTACATGAAGGGATTAGGAATGTACATAATCTGTTTGGGTTCCCCCCCACATTTGAACTGTAAATGGCACAATGATGAGCCGTCCTTTTAAATATGTAAATAAGTGTTTCCTGAAGAGCTTGCTTCTTAGGCATGGAGAGACAAAGGGCTCAGCAATAAGAGTTGCTTAGATCATTCTGCGGTTCCGGAGGTTTAGCAGGGAATTCGCTCAGATACCTACGCAGAAATGGCAGAAGTGTTAACTCCTTCTGTAACTCGCTTGCAGATACAGCAGATTAAAGCACCAACATGCTTCTAAAGCAAGTTGACTGCTTTCCAAATATATTCTTTTATCCCTGCATATCTGCAACCAAGTTAGGACTTCTCTAATTTACTTCACTAATTCAGCTCATTCACAATTGTAAAATAAAGAGCAGAGAATGACGAGACTTGGAGAAATTTCAAAAAACTCTTGAGAAACTTTTTCTACCTTCAGAAGAGTCAGGTGTGGTCTTAAACTGTTTACATTGGTGAATCAGTTAGATTTGATTGACTTTCAGCAGCTCTAGAGCACTGGAAAGTAGGTGGAAAGGAGATGGGGGAGAAATGGCCATGTGCTTGGCTCCTCCTCACTGACCACTGGAGACGTGAAGGAACTGAGGACAACAGAAAAAAACTGTTTCTGGTCATTGGCTGAGGCTTAATTTGCTCTTACTGAGGTCAAGCTCAAAATTTCCACTTCATGACCTGCTCTCTTGTGCCTCTGTTCTGATATGATGGATGCAGCGCTTGCAATGTGATTCTCCTCCACCAAAATAATGCTTTTTAAGCTGTGAATGAAATATTGCAGATAATAATGCAAACACATGCATTTTTAAAATAGGTTTGATGCAGTTAGTGGATGCTTTATTTCACATTATGACAAGAATTATGAGAGAACTTTCAATGAAAATAATGAATTGCCTTATTTATTGAAAACATACGAGCATGAATTGAATCCCGCTGTTACTTTGGGTTTGGATATTCAGCACCCACAGAGAGGGGTTTAGGAGTTGTAACAAAACAACAGATGTGAAATTAGCCCCTTTGGCTGTATCTAAATGGATGAGTCCTAAAATCCTGGTGTCCCAGTTGGTCAGGATATGTGGTGGCTCTCGTCCAAGCCCCATCCATCCACCCATGCACTTCTCAGTCTGGTTTGTCGTTGCAGTTTGCCTTGATGTGGATTTTAAATCTGCCTGGGACATGGCACCCCAACCCTGGCATTTGGAGCAGCTCGCAAATACCACTGTTGATTATTCTGAAAAAGAAAAAGCATTATATGGGCAAGGGAAGGTGGGCAAAAAGTCAGATGTTATTTTATTGCTTGGAAGCTATTCCAAGCAATTTCTTACTGCTTGGAAGTTCTACTTGAGTTGCAGGAGTATGATTGCTCACTTCATGCCTTGTCAATTAGAAGACTTTATTTTTCAAAAGTACTGTGATTAAGAAACGTGCAACATAGTTTTGTTAGAAATTGTTGGCTAGAGTGTGTTATGTATGAGGATACATAAGCCAAATGCTCATTTTGACTGTGCTGACTTATAATAGAAAACCAATCACTCACTGAGACTGAAGCCAGAACAATTTTTGTAATGATAATTTTTAATTTCTGTAGAAATCTTCTCACATTAGCTCATAAAACTTGCTTTTCATCACTCGGTACAATTTGACAGCTTTAGCTGTATTTAGCTGTATTCCTGTTGTCTAACAGGAATATAGTAAAAGCCACTGTATGGCATTTAGAGGGAGAAGTTGGGTAAGGAAGAATAGTAACAACATTATTTTGCAGAAACAACAGCAAAACCAAACATCTTAGAGTGAGATATTAAATATCCTGCTGTGTAAGATGTTGCAAAACTGTGGTTAAGCATGCAGAAAAGAGGAGTTGTTGGTCTATTAAGAACAGTAGACTGTAAATATCTAACTTGGACACTTAAATTTCAGTTTGTAGCTGGCAGCGATTTCATGAGTTGTATGATTAGCTAAATGAAAATGCAGTTTCTAAGTAAGTGTGCAGGAGCTTAGTTTCAAAGACCCTCAGGTCATCAAAGGTAAATAATTAAATGGGGTAAAAGTGCGATACATCTGCTAGATATCTATAGAGGCAATTACTTTAGACATGGCATTTATTAACACTGATATAAATTGCAAGCCACTCAATTGAAGACTCCTTAGATCCTATCTGTTCATTGTACTTGTAGGAGAAAATTTGCCTGTCAGGGAGCTTATGCCTTAGACTTTGGGAAGGTGGATTTCAGTGCAATCTATGTGTATCATATGGCTTTTCATAGCACATGGAGTATGGACAAATGTCGCTGTTTTCGTCTAAGGTCACTGCTGGAGACGTGAGAAAGCCTTATCCTAAACTGGCCACATCCAGTGTGGTGTGAGTAAATAAATATGTCAGGATTTTGAGAATGTTTTCAGTTTGTTTCTAGTCATTAATTTGATCTCTGCTGGCTGTTTGACAATCACTGTATTCTTTTTTGTCCTTTTTCCAAATATAATTATTTTAATAGGGAGAAAAACTTAAAAAAAAAAAACCAAAAACAAACCAAAACCACATACCCCCCCCCCCCACAAGCTGTAAATTATATGTAGTCTAGGAGTAAATTTACCCATACATATAGTGTGTGCATATACCTTCGTCTTCTGAAGGGGTCAGTTATTTGCCCGACTGTAATTTAGAAAAATGGAAAATCGGGGGAAGAAAAGGACTCATTCTTGCTGAATGATACTTAGCATACATCAACTCAATGTTGCGAAATCCCTCCCTGTTTCTAATGCTATTGTTGAAAAGTGACATATATGTTTAGCCCTTGTCCTGCATATGCACTGATATCTCTCTGGCACTACAGCCTATCTTGGCAATAAGCTTGCCTAGCATAGTTATTCCCATTTCACGGAGAGGAGCTGAGACACGGCTCTCATTCGTGTTCTGTCTTGAATGATTCAAAGAAATCACGCAGTGGTCAGATTGACCATCTGAAAATTCCTTCTGTGTTTCCTGTGCACTTGCCTGTGATAGAAGAGATGTATCTGGGGCATGGCCAGAGTGTGTAACACTCTGTTGTCAGTTGGCATAGCTTAAAGCAGATTCCATGCTGGTTTAGCGTATGCCATGCCTCAGTCATCCCTCCATAAGCAATTCATTGGGTAGTGCTTTTCCCACAGCTATGTGTCAAACAAAAAGCTAAGTGCAGCAGAGGTTAAGGATTACTCTGTTCAGCGTTTGCTTGCGCTTATTAATGAGTAGCCATTCAGTTTATTTCAGGAGTACACAGCTTTACCTATCTAAATGTGACAAACATCTAACCATAAGTCACACAGCAACCTGCAATTGGAAAAGAATTAAACAAAGGCTTTCTGAATTCTGCATTGCTGTAATTTCATTTCATTGTATTGTGCTGTTACTAAAACCCAGGACTGTTACAACAATATGCTAGTGACTGAAGATATACCACTCTTTTTGCTTCGGTTTTTAGGTCATATTAGGGGATTAATAGAATTGATCTGTGGAAAAAATGAAAAAAGGTGATGCAAATAAATGAGAGAGGGGAAGAAGAAAAGGAAAATGGGTCAAGCAGCAGACAGAGCTTACCTTTCTTTTACAAAATGAAAACCAGAAATATTTTCTTCCTGTGAAAATGTGTATGTGTGTTTGTTTTTCATTAGGGAGTATTTTCTCAGTTATTTGGCTTGATTTGTTTGTAAAGCTATTATAATTATTTTAAATGTAGAAAGCTGTAAGATACTGATCTTTGTGTATGTCAGTACACCAAGCTTAGAGTTCTCATGCCTCAAAGATGAGACTAGCCTGTCTTTTCGTATAAATCATCTTTCCAAACTCCCCATCAGTGCATACATTTTTGGGGGCCATATGAGGGGGCCGTTCACTTAAATATTATTCTTTACCTGTCTTATAATTCCAGTTACTCACTGTATCTGATGTCTATTAAGTGAGAAGGGCAGTCATAATGCATTGAGTCTATATTTTAACTGGTGGCATCACATCATGTCATTTTGGTTTACAGATACTGTGTGCCATTTAAATGTTCCCCCTCCATCTAATTGCTCTGAATGTCTGAATGTTGGCATCAGTAGGCAAGGCATTTTCTCTATTCCATAAGTGAATGTGAATGGGGTTAGGATTTCCTTCAGTGAAGGCACATCTAGCTTTGTTTGAAAGGATTAGTTGCCTTCAATTGTTACTCTAGGACTGTTAGGACAATTAGCAGATCATCAGAATGATTTCACAGGCCGTTATTTTTGAGAATGACTGGGACAAGGTTTTTTAGTTTGCAGTGAATCTATGATTTGCCATTATATTTGAAGTTAAGAGGCAGAGAAGAAAGGTCAGCATTAACTTTCTTTCATAATTTCATGCTGGTTTTTTTTGAGTAACACATCATGTCATGTGTCTTTTATTTCTTATCTTAGCTAGTGTTATAATTTTTAATATTTATATTACGATGGCATCTAGAAATTTCAGTGAGAGGTTGTGAGCTCATTGTGCTAAGCAGATGCATTGAATAGAGAAAGACAAGAAAGCTGAGGAAATAATCACTCTCTGCTGCTGACAGTACTCTCCAGGGTAGGTTTCAAAATAGCTCAGAAGCTGTGTAAAATTAATAAGCTGTTCCTCATGTACTGTAATCCTCTTTCATATTGCATTGGCATGAGGGATCTCTGTAGAGAGGAGGGGCTGCAAATAAGATTTGCCAGAGGATGGGGTTCAAGATTGTCCCTGAAAGTCTAGATTTTTATTGTGAGTATAATGGATAGAGGCATACTAACAACATGCATACAAGTCGTCTGGATGGAATTTTTCCACTACAAAATCTCTGCATCAAAGAAGTCTGTTTAGTCTCTCAGAATAAGGTTTATTGGGCATAAAATTTGAATCAGTGTTCTTTTGTTTCTTTAGCATCTTTATAGTTTTATCCACTGATACCAAAAAGATATGAGGAATTGGGGAACATTACTCTCATGTATTAGAAACGTAATGAGGTAATTTAGTAGCTTTTTGAGGTACTAGGTCAATTTGTATTCTCTGATGTGGAAACGTGTTCCTTCTGACTCCAGATTTGCAGTGTGGTATGAAGTTTTTTGTTTTGTTATCACATTTGTAAAATGTTATTTTTTCAAACAGTATCTGTTCAATGCATATATGCAATAGAAAACCTAAAAATAAAGATGTAGCACTGAATCGTAATTACCTGTCATAGAGAAAATTCTGGAATATTAAATACCACTGGCATATTTTAATGATATCATAAATATTTATTCGGCACATGTCCATAGGTTCAATGTATTACATCATAGTAACTTAAATGTGTGTTTATGAAATGATCCTTCTGCACATACACACATTTTATAAAATTTTAGATACCTTGATTAACGCCACAGATCTTTTTTTACTATGTGACACAGTCTGTCATACCTTTTATCCAATTTTTAGATATTCTTAGATCTTCTTGTAATAAGGCTATTTATTCTTCTTGCTACAGTTAGACTTGTTTTGCTTATTTTCTTATGGAATAGATTAAGATTTAACAGTTATGTATTTCCTAATAAACATAGCTGGAGGACAGCTGCTTCCATTATCTTGGATATATCTGTGTTACATCTTCATTGGAACCCTTTAAATATTCTTGGACAGTTACTTAGTAACGTATAAAATGTTTCTCATCTTACATTTCAGCAGAGACATCAATCCTAATGTTCTGGGCTATACTGGATAATTGTCTAGGAGTTAAATATGCACGATGAAGGTAGAGTAGTTAAAACATATTGGTGTACATTTAATGTTTATAGATAACTCTTTCAAAGAAGTTAGGATATATTGCCATGTTCAGCCAGTCTGTCTTGTTTCTAAATCACCACCACATTGTCTCTGTTTTCTTTTGCAATCAGTCAGCCAAAGACCTTGTAGAACATTTACCTTGCAGTCTTGCAATTTGAATTATCAGATCAAGTGTATTAAATACTGGTAAGGGTAAAACTGGTGACAATTTCTTGGTAAGCTCATTCCTTATTAGTAGTTTTATAGGAAATGGAAACCAATTCTGTAGCAGATTTGAGAGAACCCTTCAGTTCCTTGGTTTTCCTTTGAGTTTCAGGCTATAGTCTTCAAGTAGTGTCATCACTAGCACTCTGTATTGCTGATTCAAAGTGTTGTATTTTGTTCAATGAACTTGTTTTAGTTCTAATTGTAATAGAAACAAACTATTCCAGACTCAGTAATACAGTGCTGTAGATAGTGCATTAATGAAGTTAAAAATGATTTCTCTGTCATAGAGTGTTCATTACAATACAGGCGAATATGGTGTATAAATGCAGGTACTGTCCATCTAACGTGGATCACCAACTTCTAGAAATCTAGGTCCTATACGTTACATGAAAGTAATCAACCAACAGTAACAGGCTCTTATTAAAAAAAAAAAAAGAAAATGAGACTCACATCTGCAGACAACTACTCTAAGCTGAATGCCATTAATCATACATTGTAACGTTAAGCAACAAACAGCAGAAAGAACTTTGTCCTCCTCCTTAGGACATAGGTTCTTGCGCATATTTTCTCTGACGTGGTTACCCAGATACTCTGAAAGTAAGAAAATGGTATGTGGGTCAACTTCAACATTGTATGAGCTTTCTATGTACTGTATGTAAAGCAGTGTTTGAGTGAACCAGGTTCTCACCTGATTTATGCTGCTGTGAGCCATGACTTTCAGGTCACAAGGGGCTTTTTTTCAAGGGTTTTTTTTTTTAATTAGACCTAGGCCTGAGGTATGCCTTTATCAGTTGATACAGGGGGATACTGTCAACTGTGGTCTAGTATTCAGGGCCAGAAACATCTAGGTCAGATCCTCTCCTTAAAAAGAGATGGTTGGAGGCAGTATTTTTCAGTGTTTAAGCGACATACCTTACAGGAAAGTTGCCCATTCGGCATTGTATTTACATTGCTTTTTACAGCCTTTGTGCTGGCACATCTGCTGAAGATGTAAGACCCTTCAAATGTATGTTATAGGTACATAATCAAAGTTGTGCTTGAATCATTTAATAAACCATGTTTTTCATTGTCATAAATTCTGAAATGAGGAGACCATTACTGATATGTCAGTGAGCTAATGCTCAATTTCTAACTTTACCAGCATCCTCCAGTGGGAGCTGTAGTGGGAGCCAGTGTCACAGAAGCATGGACAACCCTGTTAAACTAAAGAAAGCAAATAGCCTTCACTGCAACTAAACTGCTTATTTTATGTTCTTGTAAATCACATGTATAAATACAGTCTTTAGTGAATAAAAATTGTATATGGTAGACACTGTTGCCAAGACAGTCAAATGGACAGTTATCCATTAAGTGGTACTCATCCCAAAATCTTAGGCAGCTATTTTAGCAATTTAAAAGAAGTCATTTTATATACCATTTTTAAAATGTTCAATTGAATTGAGAACTGTCTCTATAAATGCTAATTTAATGAAAATGTCTTTATATCTTAAACATAAATGAAAACAACAGGCTAGAAGCCATGCTAAAAGTTTGCATGGACCTCTACTTATGCATATTTTTTCTTATCTTCAGTAGCATTATCTTTCTTTTTTTCTTTAAATGAACAATACACAAGAAAATTTACTGTCTTTTTTCTTTTGGAATTTCTTATAACTGAATAAGTTTGACAAGCCATTTTTGCTTTCAGAATTAAAATTTTGCCAGAACCAAGTTATTAATAATAACAAAACACTGTGCCTTAACTTGGTACTCATGATGATGATACCAGCTGGCATTTAGCTGTCCCATATAACTAGTTCATGCATGTGAAAGAAAATGGTTATACTTGGAATTTTTGGTCATTTACCCAGTCCCTATCAGAGAAAATTGCTTTAAATGGAATACACTTATAAATGGATTTTTTTTTCTTTTACCAAAATTTCTTTATTGAGAGAAGAAAGTAACATTTCAAATTCTACGTTAATATGCTTTTCTTAAAAATAATCCACAAAACCCTACAAAAGAGCCAAGTCAGTCTTTTTCAGGTGTGGTAGATATGCTGAGTTGGGAAGCTTTAAAGAAAAACAGAGTTTGCAGGAGTGATTGGAATTCTTTATCCATAGGATTGTCTGGACATACTTGATACAAGGATTTCTTCAGCAATGACACTGGACGCTTGCTTAGAGGGTGGTCTGGTAGTGTGATAAACACTCGCCTTAAACTATGAAATTTGGCAATCTGTACTGGAGTCAAAATTATGGCTCTCTGAAGCAGAATAATATGTAAGGTACCTTACATAGTTATTAAACTTAATGTTAAAATACCAAAAAAAGAGAGAGGATGTAGCAATTTCAATTAAATGTTTAATAAGCCAGGTTCTATTTCATGTGTCCTTAGTAATTAGACTCTATTTACCTGTGTTTATAATCTGTGATCTTAGCTCAAAAGCTGCCCATGTATACTGTCATGGTTTAAGCCCAGCTGGTAACAAAGCACCACTCAACTGCTTGCTCCCATACCGTTGAATGAGGAAGGGAAAACATAACCAAGGGCCTCGTGGTTTGAGACGAGGGTAGGGAGGGATTGCTTATCAGTTATGGTCATGGGCAAAACAGCAATGACTTGGGGAGGGAAAAAAAAAATCAGTTTAATCTGCCACCAATTGCCAACAGAGTAGGATGATGAGAGATACAACCAGATCTTAAAAAAAAACCCAACACCTTCCCCCCACCCCCTCACTTCTTCCTGGCCTCAACTACTTGCTCATTATTTCTTTATTACCTCCCTTCCAGTGACATGGGGATAGGGAATGGGGGTTGCAGTCAGAGTTCATCACATGTTGTTTTTGCTGCTCCTTCCTTCTCGGGGCAAAAAGACTCCTCAAATTCTTTCTCTGCTGCAGTGTACGGTCCCTCTCACAGGAGACAGTCATTCACAAACCTCTCCGACACGAGTCATTCCTATTGGCAGCAGCTCCTCACAAACTGCTCCAGCCTGGGTCCTTTCTGTGGACTGCAGTCCTTCAGAAACTGACTGCTACGTCACAGGCTTCCCACAGAGTCACAGACTTTTTAGAGTGTCAATACCTGCTCCACCACAGGGTCCACAGACACAGGTGCATCTCAGCTTCACTGTTATACTCCACAGGTTGCAGGGGAACAGCTGCTGTCTCATCATGGGATTCAGGAGAGTCTCTGCTCCAGCATACCTCCTCCCCTCCTTCTTCACTGCCCTTGGTGTCCACATGATTGTTTGTCTCATCCCACTTCTTCCACTGCATCTTTTCCCTTCTTAAATAGTTGTGACAGAAGTGCCTGATTGGCATGACCTTGACCTCCTTGCAGCTGGGGGAGCTTCAGGCAGCTTTTTACAGGGACCACCACTGCAGCCCCTTCTACACTAACAAAAAAAATCCATCTTACAAACCCAATACATATAGAAAAGTATGATTGTCCCAAATAGTTTCATAAGTATATTTGCATAGAACCAACTGATGTTAAGCACGGAATGGGAACAGAAATAGTCCTGTGCTCGGGTGCACTCCCTTACGGCACCTCTAGGAAGTTAGTTTTGTTATCAGTTTTTCTCAGGCTCCTCATCTGTAAATTTAGAATTCCTCTCTGCCTCCTGTAGGTCTGGTAAGAATCGTGAGTAAAATATTTTGTGAATTCATGGATAAGGAATAATATTCTGTAATTGTTACTTAAAAACGGATTTACATGTATTGCTCTTGGGTCAGGCACTTGCAACATTGTCATCCACTGCTTTAATATACAGCTAGGCCAAAGGGTCAGTGACAACATCAGGCTATTTGTTCTTTAGAGATATTAATGTCTTTTTCAACTCTATAGAGAGAGTCTCTGATTTCCAGTTGTAGAAAGCTTTTTTCTTTTTTGTCCAACAGGAGAAGGCTGCAGAGTATAGTAAAATATGAATGTGCTTAGTCATATCTGATCTCCTATGTTTTAGGCATCTGTGCAAATGAAGCAGTAACTGCTCTGTTCATAAAATTCCCATTGATAAAGAGGTATGTTTGAGATACCAGGCAGAGTTTAGATCCTGATCTCCCATGACTGAATTGACTAGAGGTAAACTTTTTATTGTGGCATGGGTAAAGAGCAACAATGACAGTAACTGTTTCCAGAGGGAGACTAGTATCTATAATTTCTTATGTGCTATTAGCACACAGACTACTGTTGCCTGGTGTACTGTGGCCAGAAGGATATTTCCATATTTTCCTCTCTACCTTGGGAGATTTTGAAGGGCCTGTATAACCTAAAATTCTTTTTTTTTTACTTTTTTCTTCTTCTACTGACAGTCAACTTCTGTTGTCATGGATATTTAACACAATTCTCTGCATAGAAGAGTCATAGTCCTGATCTTCATTTAACAGAAGAAACATGAAAGTGTCACCTGTGTACAATGTTCAAGGCTCATTTACATACTAGAATCAGAAAAATTGTTTTTTTCCACAGCAGATAGGATTAAAAGTACTATTTTCAGATTCCATGATCAGGACAAATACAATTGCTTGTTGCCATGCATCATATATTTTCCACATTATAGTAATGGATGCACTGCTGCCACCTGCTATGTCAGGACTTCCAGCTAATTGGAATAAGTTATGTGTGTTCCAGTTACTCTTATGGTCTATAAAAGGCTGCTTTGTCCTAAACTAGTTAATAATTTTTGATGGATGGATATCTTATGGTAAGCAGTTATCACCGTAATCTGGTGAGAACCATTGTTTTTCACAAACACAATTGTTTTCTGCACATATTAAGGCTTTAGAGATTATTCTTTCTACTGAGCTTACAGAGAAGCATAGCATTTGCTGTAGGTGAAATGACCCAGATCCAGGTGTAGTAAATCCTGAAAGGGACATGAAGAGAGACCGTTAAGACCATACCACCCTCTCATGCCTGCTGGCTTAAAAATAGCTGTGTTCCCTGCTGCTTCAGCCTAGATCTGTGGTAGTTTCATCAAAAACTCTTAGATCCTCTTGTCACTGGTTGAAGGGTTCACAGCACATGAATCAGAGGTGAGATAACTGCAAGGATAAGAAGTTCCTCTGAGCGTGCAAGATGAGCTCTTGATGGTATGGTCCACTTGACCTGTTAGGGGTATGGCAGATACTGCTCTCTCAGCTTTGCCCAGCCACATGGAAGTTGTCACTAGGATCTCATAAAACATGTGACATTGTTCCTGTATTGTCTCTGAATTTATCTGTGGTTTAGTGTGTTTTTTTTCTGTGACAGCAATATTGTCTTAAGGTATAACTCTGACATCACATCATGATTTAAGCTCAGCTGGCAACTAAGCACCACACATATGCTCGTTCACTCCTCCTCCCTGCTACATCCAATAGGATGAGGAGGAGAATCAGAAAAAGAAACAAAATTCATAGATTGAGATAAGGACAATAATAGTAACTAAACTAAACTATATTAACATTAAGAATATAATAATAGTAATTGAGAGAAACAAAACCCAAAAGCCAAGTGCTGCACAATGCAGTTGCTCACCACCCACTGACTGATGTCTGAGCAGCTATCTGCCACTTCTGGCCAGCTCCTTCCAGTTTATATACTGGGCATGATGTCCTATGGTATGGAATAGTCCTTTGGCTAGTTCAGGTTAGGTTTCCTGGCCATACTGCCTCCCACCTTGTTGTGTACCCCCAGCCCATTCACTGGCAGGGCAGTAGAAGAAGCAGAAAAGTCCTTGACACTGTGCAAGCACTGCTCAGCAATAACCAAAACATCCCTGTATTATCAACACTATTCTCATCCTAAATGTAAAATACAACCCTGTAACAGCTACTAGCAAAAAATTTAACTCTGTCCCAGATGAAACCAGGACACATCAGAAATGTGGTGCTTTTTATGTGAAGTATTTTTTTGCAATATAAATCTAACTTGAGTTGGTACCTGATGGTTGGAATCTAAGTTTACATTCATTTAGCAAGAGCTGGAGTTGTATGACTACCAGAGCACAGTGTGTACAACTTTAAAAAGAAATTTCTCTATAGGAAGAGATTTATTACGTTTAAAAGTTATCAGACTCTTGTATTTTAATAATTGTTTAATATTCTTTAATTATTTTAAACATTGTTTAATTGTTTAATGTGTATTGGCCATGACAGGGTAACAAAGAAGATTAAGTGTATGCGATTCATTTTTGCTCCTAAGCTTAGTCTGGAGACCATGCCAGCTCCATCAGGAAGTTTGACCTCTTCAGAAAGTAAAAGTTATTTCTTTTTCCTCTCAAGTGCCTCATTTGGTCCCAAATATCAGCCAGTAAGTGGCCCTGCCAAAACTGCAGGTTTCATTCTTCAAACCTTCATCTTCCTTATTTAAAAAATAATTTGGAATGGTCTCTTCCCTCTCTCTTTTCCTCCCCAGCTCTTCTAGCCTGCTTTTGTAGATGAGGTTGCAGGTGATAGCAATAATATTATCAAACTTATAGCCAAATATCATTGTAAAAAAACAGGCTAGCAATTTTGTAAAAGAAAAAAGAATTGTTTACAATTCTCTGCTATAAAATATGGTAAAATTTGAATTTGTATTTTATAATTAAAAAATTCATACGCTTTTAGCACTTTTCATATTGTCAGCAAGAAAAAAAAAAGTGGTAAAAATTTTTGTGCTATGAATCTCTTTCATACACCTCCATGTCCCATGCCATATAGTGTTAGTCATGACTGAATAGTGAGGAGAGTGAGTCTTAGAGGCTACATTTGTCAAGGAAAGGAGAAATCTTTTGTGGTAACTGCTAGTGAAAGTGTTTGCTACTTGTTTTGAGTATCTTCATCGGTTAACTGAAGAACAGTTTATTTAAAATTCATGTTCTTGCAGAACATACAGGTTCTGTATTATGTTAAGATCATTTTGCTCATTTAATAACACTTCTTAAAGTATAAGACTATGTGAAATGTACAGAATATCCGAAATGAACAAGTTCATATCTTATATAAACATGTGTTGCTTCACAAAACACTTGTAGAAAAACCTACATGTTTTTTTTTTTTCTGAATATATCCTAAAGTAGCTCTCTTAAACTTGTAAATGAAGTAAACCCACGGAAGGAGACATGCAGGTTTATGAAATAGTCTTGTTGCTTCAAAATATGCTAACTAAATATAAATTATATATGGGATTTGTTTGGTTGTTTTTTTTTTTTCCTGCATAAATATTATGTAATGACTGACTTTGAAATGATAACTTTGGTTGAGTAGTGGTTAGTGTTTTTACTAGATGATACTTCTCTGCAAACCTGATAAAACAATTCTTTTAAGGATCTAGGAAGTGAAGTGCATAAGCCAACTTAGCAAAGCTGGTACAGCTAATTAATTGCTAGTCCAGCTGGTCTTAGCTTTTTGGTACAGTAGATTTTGTCACATATAAATGTCAGTAGAAATGGGAACTTGCCTGTGATTGACAGTATCTTGACTGTGCAATTAATCATTTTCTTTTAAATGTGTTAATCAAGGACTTAGTTATTTTTAAGAAGACTGAAGGATCTGAGAAATGCCCTTTGTCTTTGATCATCTCTTAAACTTGTAATTAAAAGTATCTAAAGCTAAGAATAGTTTTGTCTCAAAAGGTTGCCAAAATCTTGCTAGATTAATTAATCTCTGCTCTTGCTGAGCAGTGTATATAGACTTGAAAGACTCTGAGTTGCAAAGCCTCGAGTTATACTGAAACCCCATATACAACCTTTGTGGAGGAGTTTGGGTTTAGAAGGATCTGCATTCAACCTTCTCTATCTCAAGCACTTTTGAAACTGTTTTCACCAGGACAGAGTTGGGAAATAAAGATTATGAAAGAAATATAAAAATCCTTAGATTTTCTTTTCCCTTCCTCCACCTTTCTGTCTGCAAATCTAGAAAAAAATTACTGTGACAAGTCACTTAGCTTTCCTCAGCTCATTACTTGAATTGGGGAAACTTTGAGTCAAAAATCAGTTACTGTAATTAAGTGAATGGATACATTTCTTATCATCTGTATTCTTTTCCAGTTCTATTCCAGTGCACCATGTTTCATTACTTTGCTCCTTTCTTCCCTTTGCAGCCCATACTTTCTAGGGATTGTGTTTTTCAGCACCAGTTTGCTCGTGCTGGCTCTAGAAAAAGCTGTGGTTCAAGAAATTATTCCTATCTGAGGAAAGGTGGTCTCTTCTACAAGACCCTGAGGCATATTACTATCAAAAGATTAATTCATTTAATTAATATTCTGTGATTCATTATTGTAATGAGATCTTGGTTATTCATGCAGTAGTTATTAATAGATTATTCTCTACATATTAACATAAGTAAACACTGGGCTCTGATACTTCTTTTGAAGAATATTTGCAGAAATCAGTTCCTCTTAAAACGTTTAGTTCACCTGTGACAGTTTACCTTCTGTTTACTTTATGAATGCATGTTGTGAAGATGAGCAGTGTAAGTCATTTGAAAATCCAGCTACAGTAATATGTATTGAAGGGCTACTCAGCAACCCTGTAATATTTTGTCTTGCTCATTTTTGTCACCAGTAATTTTACACAAAGAAAGGGACCCATGACTTGATATATATTGAGAGAACATCGAAGTTATGGTGATTCATATATTGCAACTCTGCTATAGCAGAGAAAGAGCCATATGTAGAATGAAGTAATATGATATGAAATAAAGTGATGCAGGACAAGAACTGACAGTTGCATTACATTATTCAGTGGAACAAAATCTGAAAGTGCTGCAGGGGAATGAATACGTGATACATAATATGGACCAATATATCATGTAGCTCATTTAATATACTGAAAAACTGACGTATAATGCACTATTGAAATGGGATGTATAATGTATTCTGAAGCAAGAATGTCTTAGGCATGAACATAATGGACTCTGCTGCTCTACTAAAGAGTAACCAACTTTTCCTCTGTTTACAAAAGGCAAAGAATCTATAAATGCACTGTTTTATAAAGTAGACAACATGATTAAGAAAATTGTATTCCCAAAGTAGTAGCATAAGGGTCAAATCAATCTTGGACACAATCAAAGAATATGATTTTTTTCTCTCTCTGAATGGTGTAATAATCATTTGACAAGTACAGGGCTCCAGAATATCAGCGTCATTACGTTTAAGAGAGATTTAAGCTTCCCACAAGGAGAGCTCATGTTATATGGAATGAATGTTCAGTGAACAGAAAAGATTTAATTTTTAAATGTTTACTCTAGACATTTTTTTTTTCCCTAGTGATTGGTTGCATATACACTGCATCAATCTGTCCCCATCTAGGATCCAATTAGTTTTCTGAACTACTAAGTAGTATTTTTTCATGCCACCCCATTGATTTATAATAAATGAAAGTAAGCTTGATTAAGAATGTATCTTTTTTTGCAAGAGAGTCAAGATGATCTGGTGGAGTCATCTACAACTCAAAGCAAATACAATGCCTTACTTGCTGAAATTGGAAAAAGTCTCCCTAAGGATTATTAAATGCCTATTACAGGTGCTAAAAGATCTCATCTTGTTAACAAATACATCCATAAAGAATTTTCACACATTTACAAAACCTGTTGCTAAACTGGGGAGAAGTCTAGTTTCTTGATGTAG
Organism: Urocolius indicus; assembly: GCA_013401255.1. Classification (NCBI taxonomy): domain Eukaryota; kingdom Metazoa; phylum Chordata; class Aves; order Coliiformes; family Coliidae; genus Urocolius; species Urocolius indicus. Next base: position 75,617 of record WBNH01007298.1, read on the forward strand.
GTGACTAAATGCTCCAGGAGATGTGTCTCCCCAGAGGCACTCAATGCCAGCCTATTTAATATATTCTGTAAGAACAAGAGGCATAGTTTATAAAAAGAACATTAAAGCATATTTATACTCTGCATATTGGCTTGGGATTATACTTTCAGTAAGTGTACCAGCCATTATATTTCACTCATTAGTTCTGTGGATGCATTTAGCTGTAGAAATGTTTAGTCTGTAGCATATATTTGGGATGTCTTAAGGAAGCAGGAGGCTGGATGTAACTCCTGCTGAGAGCTCTTTAAAGGGAGTGCAAGAATTTGACAAATAGCATTTTTGTGTACTACTGTGTAGGTTCAAAAAAGTAACTATATAAGATGTGTACACAGAATACTTTGCATTTGCTAGCTAGTACTGAATTTTACAAGAAGATGCTTATTCTACATAAATTTATGTTCTGAGCACTTGCTTAATCCAAAATCCGTTAGAGTCAAAGTAATGCTCTTTGAATCAAGGTCCTAAAGGAAAATTCTGCAGAGTTGTTGTGTGGTCTGCAGAAATCCCAGAGAATGCTTGCTCTTTTCTTTTTAAAATGTTTTCAGCTCCCAGCTTTCATATTTCACTTTTCAATGCATACTTTTTTTCTCATTCCTATTGCATTTTTGTTTGCTACTGACCAGTCCCTACTTTCTTCTCCCTTATCTCTGTACTTCATTTTATTTCTGTTTTACTCCACCTCTTGTTTTCATCTCTTATCTTTAGGAAGACCCCTTTATTTTCCTTCTCTTCTTTGAAGGTTGAAACCTTCCCTGTTAGGTCTGTGCCTTCAGCTGTGTGACAAGGAGATCTTAGGGAGAATCTCTATCCAAAAGAGATGAGTCCATATCCCAATTTAGAAGCAAAGGGATGGTGAAGCTCTTTCACTCTGTTTTGGAAGGATACTTATGTGTTGTTTAATTTGCTGCTTTCTAGGTTCATTGCATTGACCTACTCTAGTATAGGGTAAAGTTTTCAAAAGTGCTGAAGTAATCTGAAGTGTCAGAGAATATGCCTACAAAGGAAACACAGGTGAGTTTTATAGAGTCATAGAATCGTTTCACCTGGAAGAGACCTTGAAGATCATCAAGTCCAGCCTTTGTCCCAGCCCTACCGGCCACTAGACCATTTCCTTAAGTGCAACATCCAACGGTCTGTTAAACACCTCCAGGGACGGCGACTCCACCACCTCCCTGACCAGCCCATTCCAATGCCTGACAACTCTTTCAGTAAATAAATTCCTCCTCATATCCAGCCTGAACCTTCCCTGGCATAACCTAAGGCCATTTCCTCTTGTTCTTTTGCTTGTTAGTAGGGAGAACAGACTGACCCTCACCTTTGTCCACTTTCAGAATTGATCAAAAACCGTAAGGCCATCACAGAATCTTAAAGGTTGGAAGGGACCTTGAAAGATCATCTATTCCAACCTCCTTGCCAGAACAGAACCACCTAGAGTGGCTAAGTGACTGAATTTCTTCTGGAAATGACTTGTTGATGCCCTTTAGAATTTTATCCAAAAGTGTAAATAGCCATTTTTCAAATGAAATAAACTTATTCATCTCTTAATTGTTATTAGTGTTGGATTTAGGCAATGTTGATTAGGCATTGAGTTCTAATGCAGACCCACATTATAATGACAAAGTGTGTTTGCGTTTGCGTGAGATGGCATAGGAGTGAGTCATGTGGACAGAACACAGGATTTTGGGTAGTGACTGCTCTGGAAGCTACTCAAATACTGAAAAATGTTGTTAGGTTCACTTGAAAAAAGAGAAAATTCCTTCAGTGTATTAAAACCCCAACATTTTAAACAAGGAATTTGGAGTAATTTTCTTCCTTCCTTCAGGATTAATGTGCATTGACTTTAAAGGACTGTGCTGTAATGGAAACCTTTAATTTTTAACTGAAATCAGTTGAAGCAGATGAATGATTTCTAGGGGAGCAAGGACAAGGCAGCCATGCATGGAAAGCTGGAGCTCCTGCTCCTACACACTGAATGGTCTGTGAATGCCTATATTCTTTTCAAATGCAAGGATTAGGGATCTCAATTAACAGAAATCTGATGGCCCTATTATACCTTGGCAGTGTACGATTAGCTGTTACAGAGAAGTCTCATTTATTCCAGGACTTTCTGCATATTCTGTAGAAATATAGTTTGAGCAGAATACATCACAGATCCGAAAAAAATTCTCACCACAGCTTTGGAGCTAGCCAACTCCCTTTTATCTTGACTGAAAAACTTAGCATACCAATGTATTTAAATAAATACTCATACCCATGGCAAAGTTGTGTCTGAGTCCTTCATAGAAGAATATTATGCAATGAACTGTGGGTAGAAACAACTTGCAATCTTGTAGCATTTGAAAGAAGGATAACTTTTCAGCTTTAAAATATTTTAAAATATTTCACACTCTTCATACACTGTTGCTCACAGTCTATTGTACTCTTTTCAGTTTTGTGACTGCTCCCCCACCAAGAGTGAAAGGATGTGAATGTAAGTCTGTCATAAATAGTAAAGGAGTATATTGTGATTTTTGTATTAATTATATTTCACTCAGCAGCATTGAAAACCCCTGGTTTTTGTAGTATTGGTGTGTTGACTTTTTCTAGAAGGCACAACTATGTATTTCTGTATGCTTTAGGAAAAAAAACTTACCTGGACTTATGTGTGGTTCATTTGATAGACTCTTAAATCATGAGTAAAACTGGATATGAGTGTGGAGTTGCTATATACCAATGAATCTATTGCAGAGATTGCTAATGAAAAATATGATACAATAATATTGCAGGATAAAAATAGAGTAATAAAAATGCCTTTGCCTTTTGCACAAATGCTGTTCAAAAATGTGTAGGACATCTCCACATAAAATAGTTTTCATGAATGTATAATAGTTTGGGGTTTTTTAATCGCCTATTTGCATTATTTCTGTCACTTCTGATTTGGTTTTCTTGGAGGGAGGTTTATTTATTATTTTTCTCATGCTATTTTAACAAGGTTAATATACAGAATAAACAACTTTATTTGCATAGTTGATTTGTAATTAAATATAATCAAATCATTATCTATCTTGACTAAACTGCATACCAAATAGGAATGAAAGACAATGATTCGTTTTTCTGTAGCAGTGGCTATTATTATTAGTGATATAGATATTAAGACTAAATCTGAAATATGTTTCTTGATCAATTATCTTTATATTTCATGTGTTTGCTCTTGGCATGTGTAAACAGTTAAGAGCTTAAATATTTTAAGAGTAAGTTTCAGGGACTTTGCTCTCTGAGATGGTGAATATGCTTAAATGTATGTCTCGGGTTAAAATATTGGTTCTGCCTTCAAAAGTGAGGGAAATCCTTTTGTGCACAAAGGAGCCATATATATTGGTAAAAATGTTTGAAGAAGTTTTTTTTTAAAAAACATTCCCGCTGTTCTAGCAGTTGTTTGACATAACAAAGAGTAGAATACAATTCTCTTCTATGAATACATTTGTCTATATATTCTTTTTTTTTTTTTTGGTAAAAATTATTGAAAATTATATCAGTGTAATACAGTAATGATACCATTTTGAATCTAACTGTGCATTTTCCAGGGTTTTTTTATAACATAAATATCCAACCTTGCAATTTACATATAGTTTGTAAATTTGGTGCAGCAAAAATCACTTTACTTAGAGCTGTTGTACATAGTGTGGCATCTCTAGGAGAATAACAGATTCCTGTCTTTTACATTTATTTTCATAAATCCTGAGCAGATGACCTTGACAGTGTAAGTTCTTGACAATAAATAAAACCCCAAATATATGCAGGCTTTCAGTAAGATTTATGAATTACTTAACTTGTGTGTTGAGGGAGATCCTTTGTACTGTGAGACAAAGATAACATAAAAGACTGTGAGGTCTTAGGTCAGCTCAGAGCATTGCCAGTCAAGGAATTTTACAAGTCAAAGCATTTGGTGTCTTATTTGTGCAAAATATATATTCACACAAAAAAAAAAAAAAAAAACCCACAAAAAAAACCAGTAAGTTTCTAACAAATCTGAAATGATCCCCAGTTTGCCACGAAGTAGTGGGCAAACATATCAACCAAAACAAGTGAAAAATGTGTGTCTTATGTGCTTCAACGTGAAATGAGCAGACATCCATGAAGTGTGTAGGTATGTCTAGAAAATGAATGGAGAATAACAAACATGAATATGTTATTTTATCTTCTTCTAGTTAACCTTCTTTAAAATAACAAAGAAAATATTCCCTAAAAATTCAGTGGTGGTTTCTCAATTCTCTCTATGTATCTCTCTGGTCATATGAAATTTCCTTAGGTATAGCGGGTCATTTATCCCCCAGAAAAAAAATCTATGTGGGTTCTTTTTCCCTTTACAAAGACTGGCTAGTGAAACATTGTAAGTTTTCTTGGCAGGTATTAAATGCTTTCTATGCAAGCAAGGTCTCATTTTTATTGTGTACATGTGTTGTGTTTACATTGTGCGTTACATACTTGCTTTGTATGCTCTTTGCTTGAGTTACAAGAAGGATGATCTGTTTTAGAAGGATAATTTACAGATGCGGTTTTAGGTTTGCACTGCAACTCAAGGTGTTAACGTGCTTTTCTGCTGCTGCTGAGTTAGGCAGTAGGATGGGTAGTTTTCCTTTCCTAATGTAGTCAGAATAAATTGATATATGGATTTAATTACCTGCACTCCGAGACTGTTATGATAGATTCCTTAAAATGAAGTGCTCGAAACAATTATACCAAATTAGACCTTCAGAAAACAAAACTAGAAAGATATTTTCTTCTGAAATTAATCTTTTTTCATACCTATCTAGTCGGTGAAGTTTTAGTGGTGTAAAATAAATACAGATGAGCTCATAAGCAGACATTTTCCCCCCCAACTTGCCTGCTAAGCATAGTGCTTTTTAAAAGTTTCAAAATTGACGTGCTTATAGTCTGGGCAAAAGTGGTAAAGTGCAGTGGTAGTTCATTGCAACAAAAGGGATTTCACAGAGCTTTTCTTGTTTCCCTCTCCCTCTTTTCTGCAGAGAAAGCTTGAAAGACAAACTAGAGGGATAAATCTTGTGACGCAAACTTCAAATTATATTTGTATCTTTGGCTTCTTGCAGTAACATCCATAGTTTGTCTGCAGATGCTGCAGGTTGACACTTGCATCTTGCAGATCTGTCATAAATGGAGATCCATACAGAGTAGCCCACAGGATTGTTTTTAGTTCATCAGAAGTATAATTATTCTTAAATCCTGTTACAAAGAAATTCCATGCTGGCAGCTTCCTGCATTAAAGGGCTTTTTTTCAGTGTGAAGGTGACAGTCTGAAGATGTACTAATATTTGGTATGGATTCTTTGTGCCACTTGAGGAGGCAAATGCTGGCCTCATTTACCTTGTCCTTATTAGTGGCTGAGTTTCAAACAGCAGAAATGTCTTTCAAGTGGCTTCATAAAAGACTGGAGATAATCTGAGGTACCTGATTTGCTATTCTCTATTCTCAAGCCAGAGAATTACTACTGTAAAGCACTTCTATATACTCAGATCTGGGAGGAAACTGGAGTTACATATTTTGTGGATTTTAATACACATAGCAATATCTTTAAAAAAACTGACTGTGAAATGTTTAAAACTTTACACCACAGCAGCAAAACTGTCTATCAAGAGACTGTGGTTCTTGCAATTTTCTTTCAAGTGGGAAAAGCATTGTTACCAGATTTAATTGCTCAGATTTGTAGCTCGTAGACCTTCCAGCCACGCTTTCCTTTCAAGTAATCTTCTCTTTTTCTTCTTCTTCTTTTTTTTTTTTCCATTGGCTCTTTTACACTTTCCCTTTGAGTCTGACACTGAGTGTCTTTTGGGAAGAGTTAGTTGCTTTCACTCTCAGAGACTTTCCTAGATGATGGATACACTCAGTACATCACAAGAGAGTGTCCCTCAAAGTTTGCTTTGATTCTGCAGAGTGCAAAAGGGACAGCAATGATGGTGAAAATGTTATGCCAGGCTAAATGGGCACCTATATCTAAAAGTGTGGGTTTGTTAACAAAGAGATTACTCAGACTAGTAACACTATCTTGAGGGAAACCCCCATAGTTACAGTTACTGCAATATTTTCTAACTTTTACAAACAACTCTGTCCCTGAACAAACGATAACACTGTTTCTTCTTAATACACGTTTGTAACATATACATAAAAAAAGGTCACACAAAGTAAATGGCTTTACTCTGTAACTTGCTTAGTACATTATTTTCAGTTTTCCCCAGACACATTCTTAGAATTCAAAAAGCACAATACATAGATGGTGTTTCAGCTTTGCAGAGTATCTTATTTTTGTTATGAATCCATTTTATTTTATTTTCAACTTTCACTAAGGAATCTGTGTCACTAATTGGGCCAATAATTCGTCACGTCATACTGAGAAATGTGTTACCTGGTACTCAGTGGCCTCTTAAATTGTTTATTACACTTTAGCAAACTTAGCAATTAAGTGCAACTTGAGTGTTTAATTAAGAAAAAAAGTGGAGAATGGGATGTTAATTTTCAGACAGTCTATTAGGCAAACATATATTTCCTATTACCTCATCAAAATGATAACATTTTATATATATGCAGAAAATGTCATCCTCCTCTTTGTAAATTTGAAACAGCCAAGACAAAAGCTGTTCTTTTATTGGAAAAAAATATGGGAAACATTCTGTCTTTGTTGGAAATGATCTTATTCAATTGTCTTTCAAAGCTGCCTTCTATTTTTTCATTTAAAAATTAATTTCTGATGGCCTTTCCATGTGGTAAGTGCTAACAATAACTGGTTTGTTCAGGAAACACCATTGCCATTTGAGATTCATATTTCTGGATTTAATTCTTTTCCTTTTTAAAAATTAATGAATTTACTAAGGATTAACTGATTGTGAAATGTACTGATTTATTTCCTTCCTGTCTACTTATTTCAAGTGACTTGATTCTATTGGCAATCAATATTAGTTGTGTACTGGCCTATCTCTACCGGTAATTTCTGTCTTTTACATGAATGCATACATATGGAAAGAAATATGTTATTTTCGTAACGTAAGTTTGTCTACCATGTCACTCAGCTTTTTATGTGGCAGTAATATATCAGTAGTTGTCTTTGCCTCCTGCAGAATTCATTGTTTAAATTTTTTTTTTCTTTTTTTTTTGTTTTGGTTTTGGTTTTTTAGCTTCTCATTCTTACTTTTAGCATCTGAACAGTTTAGATTTATTCTGAGTATTTCCTCTGGATAATAGTTTGGTTTCATAATGCTAATCTGAAAGTTATCTATGATTTTTCTTTATTCAGAAGTACTTATGTGCTCACTAGCATGATAGAACTGAAGTGAGAGGGACACGAGGAAAGGAAGGAAATTATTTACATTAAATGGAACAGCAATTGTTGGAATGATTAATTAGACAAAAAAAAAATCAACAAACATGTTTGATGTGAGTATAACATTATGCTTACATCAAGATAAAATGTTTCATATTCAAATTGGCTTTTTGCCTAACCTTTCCCAACTTTTACACCCCAACAAAATCCTCAATAGTTTTTTTATGACTGAGACTACTCATTGAATTGACTTAAATGTGTAAATTGTACAGCTCAAACTCTGCAAATTTTCTTGCATTTAATACAAATTGACTGTTAAAAACCACTACCAACACACCTCACTGTTGGGTTTTGATGGCTCTTATGGTTCAAACTCAGCCAGCAATGAAGCACAACACAGACCCTTGCTCACCCCACCCTTCATGTTGCCACCTTCCATAGGACGGCAGAAGCCCCAGTGAGATGGGAAGAGAAAAGATAACCAAGGCCTTTGTGGATCAAGACAAGTGTAGAAAGGGCTCACTGCAATGTATTTTTTTCTTTTTTGCATGTGGAGAGACTGAAATTATAGCTGGAACTTTTCAAATAGCTCTTCTATTTCCTATTGTATTGTAGTTTTATTTTTTCTGATCTTCCAGGACAGGGATGAAAACTCTAAATTATTGGAGAGGACAATATTCAAACTCCTCTGATTTACATAAAATATGCTTAGAGTTTATCCCAAATCCTTTGGGAGACAGTATTCAGCCAGTAAACAAGGACTTTATGTTAGTCACTGTGTTTGTAGGACAGGGTGATTTTGTTGCAAGTGTAAATTGTGGCGACCTATGATGACAATGAGTAAAGTGTCTGGATGTCACTGCAGGAAGAGCTAGAGGACAGTGAGCGGCCAGCTGGCATGTAATCCACCGACTGGTTGGCTGAGCAGTGAACTGCACCGGGGAATCCTGAGCAACACAGAGTCCTGTACTGCCTGAGTCAGAGCCTGGTAACAAATCAGCCTCCTAGTAAAAGTGAAAAATGTCATTGATGTAAGACTGAAAAAACCTCAAAATGCTGGAATGAATTTTCTGTAAGCCATCTACCCAACTGACAGGCAGGATTTTTTCCAAGATGGTAATTTCTAATCTCCCTTCACTTCCCTACTGGATCACAGGCAAAAGGAATGATTCACAAATAATCTTTCTCTTCCCAGCAAAGAGATCCAGTGCAGACTTCAATTGTAATTGATGACTACAATACAGAAGCCTTGACTATATCTTTCTCTGGTGCCTTACTCGAGTATCACTCTTGGCCCATCCCTCATACCTTGGGTTCATGCTGCATGTATGGTTGATATGAACAAGCTTGGGTAGGAGTTGTACAAATAGGAATCATCCTTGTTATGAAAACCAAGTGGCAGAAACATTAAAAGCATGAAGAAACACATTATCTAGTAAAAACAATATGATAATATATCATACTAAGACATACATATTAAATGGAAGTACTGCAACTCCCAAACTTGCCCTCCACGCTGAATTAAATCTTACAGGAAAAGATGAATCTAGACAGCATCTAGGCAGCATGTGCAATTCCATATTCCACAGTGTCATGATGAAAACAAAGTCTTTATTGATTTAGATCAAAATGTTGTAGCAACATTATCTTCAGGAATCTTTACGCTGATTTCAAAATGTAAACAATACTTTTATAGGAGACGTGTAAATCTGAAGACATCTGTAATTTCTAATCTTGTTTCTGTCGTAAAATGTTTCTGGTAAATATGTAACTATCTGGGCATCTCTATAGGAGGAAATATTTTTTAGGCTTTAGAGTACCTTTGCTGTTAGCAGCATGTTAGAAGAACATAATAAAGTGACTGCTGTCACTTCAAGGCTATACTGTAGAGTTTTAGACCAAATATTGTGTGAAAAGATATAATAAGACTTATTTTGATTTGCCATTCTATCAGCTGGGCTATTCCATTTCATCCCGTTAAAACTGTTTGTAAGCAGTGTGTTTGTCATTTGCCTTAATAACAAACACTCATAATGGTCTTAAATAAGCATATGAGTTTCAAGGTCACTGCTGCCATGGAGCTGTCTTTGATTGTTTATACTGTGCTTCTGATAAGTTGTCATCATATCTTATTGATCTTTCTCCATCTGTACTTTAAGATTTAAAAGCTAGGAGGAAGGCAGCACAGGCATCTTTTAAGGATGTAAGAAAATATTCTGGTCCCTTGTTTTAGCATAAGCACAGGTAAGTATATAATTGGAATAGATCTTCAAATAGTGTAGTAGAGTGGAGCTGCAGTGATATACACTTTAAGGATTTAAGCAGAATTTGAAGTCTGAATTTGAATTAAAATGCATTTGGCATAGTCAAAAATGTTGAGCTTCATATCCTGAGATAAATTTTATCTACATTCATGTAGCTTCAGCTTCTAGTTAATACAAGTCTCATATAGGTATGTGCACAAGGCAAATGGACATTTCCCTTAGACATATAAACTGAGGTAGGAGTTGTCACTTATTTTTATTTTTGTACAGCATCTAGCAAGATGAAATCATATTAGGTACCATCAAAACAGGATTTTTAATAATAAAAATTTAAAATAAAAATGCAAAGTGAAATCAGTTCTTTTTCTCAGTTTTTCTGACTACCTTCTTAGACTGTCTGGTTCAGTTATATGTGGCTCACTGCTGGTTTTACAGTTGCTGTGGATCTGTGAACCCCAAGATTATGCAAAATAGAAGAGAAGGGGTTTTTACTGCATCAATTACTGCTGCCGTGTGTCTAAAGAAGAGTGAAATACTACAATTTACAGTGATTATTTAGTTGTTCCAGGGCAATACATATTTCTGGAAAAAAAAAATTAGATGAAAATTTAGTGGATCCTTCTTAGGAGGTTCACGTTTCACTTTGTTACTTTCTCAGATTTTGGTCTGAATTATTTTTATTGTACAGTTCCTGAGCATAGGTATTATTTTTATACTGTTCTTTGTCATTTATGTCCCTGTGTTCTGGAGTGTCTGAGGTTCTATGTCTGCAAGATAGGTATAGTTGAAGGCCTGTGGCTAGTTGAGTTCCAAGAGACAGCTGAGGGAGAATCTTATCAACACCTATCAATACCTAAAGGACAGGTGTCAAGAGGATGGACAGAGTCTTTTTTCTGTAGTGCCCAGTGTCAGAACAAGAAGTAATGGACACAAGCTTGAACACAGGAAGTTTGACTTGAACATGGGGAGAAACTTCTTTCCTATGTGGAGTTGCCTTCTCTGGAGGTTTTGAAAACCTGCCTGGACACGTTCCTGTGTGACCTGATTGAGGGGAACCTGCTTTATCAGGGGGATTAGACTAGATGATCTCTAGAGGTCTCTTAAAATTCCTACCATTCTGTAATTCTGTGATAATACCTAGACTAGCATAGTCTGAAAGATGCAATGCAAACTATACCCTGATTACAATAAAATTTCAGAAGGAACCACAGATTAGAGTGGCGTTCAATTTCTGTATTGTTTTATTAGGAAATAATTTTATGACTCGTGTCACTTATAGAGAACATTAAGTGATATCTTTGCAGTCTAAAACTGCATCAAGCATTGGGCATTAGGATTGTTTCTTTAGTATTATGCATTATCTTCTCTTCGTACCAACTTTATTAGAAAATAATCTCCCTCCATCTGAAAGTTTGTGAAACAACTGAGATTGGAAGGGACCTCTGAAGGTCATCTAGTTCAAACCACCTCCTAGTCACCTTTTAGGTAAACAAATATGCAGCATTTTCATATTTATTATCATGGAGATTTATGGGAATAAATTGAACAAAAGGCTGAATATTTTAATTTTTCTGATATTTTTATGGTTTGTTTAGGACTTTGAATTCTTTTTTCTTTTATTTAAATCATTAATATAGCCAGACATAGCTCTGTTCACCATATTGCATATGTATCAGGCAAGAAAAGAAGAAAATATTGGTAAAGAAAATATTTTATTAAAAAATAAACAACACTCTTATGAGGATATTTAGAAAATACTTTCAAAATTCTGAAATTACATTTGGAATTCTTGTAGGAAATGAGCATTTCCACAGAGAAGGTCAGGCTTTTTTATGTCCATCACACTTTCCATAGATTCAACTTGTAAGCTTTATGGGTTATACCTACTTTGTTTTCCCCTCCGTTTTCTACATTGCCTGACATAACGATATGGTGGCCCATAGTTATCATCTTTGCTATGGATGTGTTGCAATTAATAGCAAATGAGTCAATATAGACACAAGGGAAAGAATCTTGGATTATTTTTTAAATGCTTGTTGCTTCATTTGCCTTATTTTACATTAGACAAAGACCAGGAACGGAGGTCCTGTGAAAACTTGCATATACCGACTTGTAGTATGAGTATAGCCCTTAGACATGAGGAGTGTTTAGTCACATTTCCTAGAGCTCTTATAGTCCAGTTGGCTTTGGCAAGATTGCTGTCTAGGTGGGTTGTTGAGTATTCTTCTCTGGGGACATTCATAACCCACCTGAACGATTTCCTGTGTGACCTACGCTAGGTGGTCCTTCTCTGGCAGGGGGATTGGGCTAGATGATCTTTTGAGATCCCTTCCAACTCTTAACATTCTGTGATTCTGTGAAAATGACTGAACTACTGGAAGCAATGTAATTTGGTAGTCATCTGCCTGTTTCGTGCAAGTTAAGGTCTGGTGGTGCTCTTGCCAGTTATTTTTGCATTCGCTGTGGAATGGCCTTTAAAGGTTTCAAACTGAGGATCCCACAAGACAGCAGTCAGCCAGAACATCCTTCATAAATTATATTCCATACATCTTTTTTGTGTTAGTCAAGGCCCTGAAGGTATTATATCGGCACTTATTAATATATTTTCTTTCCCTAGTTAATGCAGCCTAAGAGAAAAAAAGAATACTGGTATGAGTATTGTTTCCATTAGCCTTTAGGAAAATTATTCCCTTTCTCTTGATCCCCTCTCTTAATTAGTCCTTAAATGGTCATGCTTCCGATAATGCTGTCAGGAGAAATACTTCTGCAATTTGCTTTGACCTTTTTGCTCTTCCTCATATTTTCCTATTAGTCTCAACCAATATAAAACTAACTAAGCTGGACTCCTCAAATGAAAACTGGCCAAAATCTCTTTGGCAATCATTGAGCATTTAAGAGTTAAAAAACCCTACATGTGCAATATCTTGGAGTAAACTAATTAGACAAGAAAGTTTTCAGGGACTGTTTTTTATCAGAAACAGGATTTTCAGTATTGTCTTCTTTATGGAAGTAGAGATAGCTATGAAACTTGGAGGAAAGAGGGTTAAGTCCAGACAAACCCCACATTTTATAGATCATTACACATGTTGAAGAAACCTCTGTATTACTGTTTTTTCCCCCTTGCCTATCACAAAACCTACTTTACAACCTTTGAGGGTCATTTGGGTGAAAGTTGTTCTTTGTGAGCTTGATTCCACCTTTTTGCAGGCACCTTTCTCTGTAATGGACAAGGTAATTATTATGATTACCTGTTCATTTTTAGGTAGGCAAATCAGCAGTGTGCAATATGGAAGACTACATCTTTCTGTACATGATTACTGAAACATCAGAAAAAGATATGGTAACTCAAAGGAAAAAAAACCAGTGAATTTTAGTTCTTTTCACCTTACCTATCAATATTAAATAAATGTGGACTTACTTCAAATTACCTTGATAAAATACTGAAACTGTGTAAAATAATGTACATGGAATACACTCTTCTGTCAATAAATTGCATTATGATGGATTATCCGTAAAATCAAGAAAGCAGGTTAGCTTGAACAAGTTGATTCCCTTGGTTTGATATGGGGATTACATTTTGCACTAGGAATCTGAAATTGCCAAAGATGTTTAAAAAAAAAAGATTATTATACTTCACTGATGATTCTCAAGAGAACAGACAATGAGAAAAAAGTACCATGTCCAGGATAAATGGTCTTTGCAATAACTTGTTAAAAAAATGTTCAAGAGGTACATTTTCAAAGCTGAAGGTCTATTTTTAAGATGGTTGAAATAGGAAAATTACACTGATTGTCAGTTATCTGGAATTGTTGTCAGTCATTTGGGTGATTGTACTTGGCAGTATTAAATGTAGTGAAGCTTTTCTGTTCCCCATTACTGTTGTGATATGGATGACAATGTACTACCTCAGTGAAAAATAGGATGCTGGTCTGATTTAAAGGACTTCTGAACAGTCTTCTTTCTGCAACCCACATGGATGACAGTGGAAGTGACTGTATCTCACCTCCCATACTGTCCTCTGTACTATCACATGTGAGACAGAAAGAGAGAATTTTATCTAGCATATCCACTTATGAACTAAATTAAGGTGGAGTTAATCCGAACAAAAAAAATGGCAGAAATCAGTATTTCTTAAAAAACTTTGAGTAATCAGAGAAAATCTTAAACCTCACACCAGTTTTTTGTACAATGAGTAATTTATTTCCAAGGGAAACTCATGCTGTTGTCACTGATATCAGTGTAAATTTTATTAAAAATCATTATTTTGTTCTGGTATATCAAGAGTTGAGCACTCTTTCAACATAAAAATCTCTTATAACTGAAGAAGTGCAGACTGTAGCTTGGCATAGTTGAATTCATTCTCCATAAGTGATGTAAAGATTCTCTTTGTAGTGACTTGATGAAACAGCATGTGTTAAAATTTCCATTTCTCCTTGTGTGGGACTCAGTGCCTTGAAAAGCAGTTTCTACTTTTTAATTTAAAAATCACATGGATCTGCCATTTGTTATGGAAAAGGCAATACAGCAATGTGTTGTACTCTTGAATTTAATTATTCATATATAGGACATGGAGAAGATTCAGATAAACATAATATTTACCTTTATCGTTCACCGATCAATTAGCATGTTGATATGTACACTGCTTTGGAATTAGTGATTATACACTCCACTAACAGGAAATACTCCACAGGAGTAATTTCTGTATTTGAGATTGTGATGCTCTGATACTGTGATTTGGTAGACTATAACAACCTTTTCAGAGTTGTTAGGCTAGTCATGTAAATCCTTCTTAGTTTAGGGATCATTGACTAGTTAGGCTGTAACAGCTTCATAGGAACCATTAGAATTTCAGATCCAGCTAACATTGTTGGTGCTCTACAGTCAGGTTGAATATTTAATATTCTGGGTCTAATCTTACCCCATACAAAAGCAGCAGAGAAATAGCACTTGCAGTTTTGAATAAGGAGATCCATGTGTTTTAAGGTGGGTAGATGCCTGCTGTTCCAATCTCTACATTCTTTTTGTATGCTAGCTGAAGTAGTTAAGAATAAACAACCACCCCCCACCCACACACTCTGAAGTTAATGGCACTTGAATGTAAACTGGCTGAAGCAGAACTCTTTTCCTGCTACCTGGAGGCACTGCAAATGAGTAATCGTTCTTCTCTGAGATGACTTACTTATGTTTGCCTCTTACATAGTGAGGGCATTTAGGTGAAAAATAGAAGTCACCTTTTGAGCTAACTCACTTGGAGAATATTGATTTTCAAACACAGATTGTTCAATATATGGGACTCAAATCTGATAAAATGCAGCGTTTTAAACTTCATAAGTGACATGCGGAAGAGATCCCTTGTGTGAAAATAACCAAACAAATCGTTCATTCATATTTGTTGCAGAATGATAGTGCCTAGGAAAATATTGGCAATTCTGATTTCAGTTTACTGCCATGTATTTATAGCTGCACTTCAGTTTTATCACGATAAGACTAGTTGTATGAATAATGGTTCATCAGTGTGAGAATGGGGAAGTTACAGTTTAGCCCTTAGTGCTGTAATATGAGCTTATGAAAAGAGGTCTCCAAAATACAGCTAAGCATTTGATAAATTATTCAGAATAGAAGCAGAAGCTTTAAGCTGCTTATTGTACTTTGCATCTTTGCCGCGGTTGTTGCATGAACTTCACAGAGCACAACAAATATGTGTCAGAGTACAATTTGAGAGAGAGTTTCTCTTATTTCGGTGATGTAGACGTCCTTCATTATGCAAAACAAATAAGAATTGCTCAAATCCTTTTTATATAGTTCTAGTCAGAAACAGCTGCTCTACATGGTTATGGGAAAAATTATGCAATACCTGGGTCGAATTATTTTATTTTCAAGACTTGTGTTCAACAAGAGTAGTAGAATATATTAGTCATAGTCCAACCATAAACACAATGATGACTCAGATCTAACTCTGTCACATGGTGAGAACAGCGTAGGCTCCACACAACCACATTCCAGGAATGTGGAGGTGTCTTTTAGTCCAGACCTGAACATTGCACTGCAGAAGCTAGCTCTGTAAATTTATGAATGATGAAGGCTCGCTGACTGGTTGCTAGCACTCTGGTTCAGCTTCTTGAGTGTTTATCAGCTGACACACTACTAAGAGGATCAGTTGACCACTGCTAAGAGCAGTGGACCATGTGGACCAGGGCAAGAAGTAACCATTTAAAAAGTTCTCCCAAGAAGAGATGTGTGGTACTTCCTTTTATCAGCACCTCTCAAAATAATCACAGTCATTTTGAACTTTTTTCAATCTCATATTTTGAAGATGCGTATAACACCCAGGCTGATACTATGTATGGGCATGACTATTATCATAAGATTATAGTGTCTCTTACCATACAGTTTCTCAACACTGTTGAACATGATAATTTCCAAATTACTTCCTTTGTTCTTCTTTTTTGGAGCAAGGATATGTCTATAAGAGCCATATTAATTTCTAGTGTAAGAAGAAAATGTTTCTAGTGTCTTCCATGGGGATATGCTCCATATACTCAGAATTCCATATAGATTATTAATTTTTTTTTTTAAAGGATTTCTTGTTTCATTATCTTCTTACAAATAGTTGTACATTTTATCTCGACTAGTGTTCATATTCCTAATTTTATTTCATGTTTTCTCTTTTTGAGATTTAAACTCCCATGATTTATGTCTCTGACAGTTTTGAGTTTATGCTCACAAAGTGCTACAGACCTCTTTTGTAGAATTTACTGTTTATCGAAGATTTTTGGAAAGGTTCCTCAGTTAAAATAACAGACTAATTCAAAACTTTAGCATTTGGAATTTCTGCACTAGTGTGTTGATAGAACAGTTTCTCAAAGTAAAGTTTTAACACATTTTCTATATATATGCAGCATCTGAGAAAATTGTTACGGGTACTATATATAGACTTAAAAATTCTGTACTAGAAATTCTGTGAGTTCTGTGAACTCTGAGATCAGCAGCTCTGTCAGCACAGTTTGAGGCAATATTGCATTGGATGCATGTTTGTTAGTTGAAATGAGAAAGGGTGATTCGAACAGTGCAGTGCAGAATTATTGAATGTGTTATCTCCTGGTGTACTCAGGAATGTAATTTATACATGGGGTATACGCCTGAGATGTAGTTCATCATGCAAGAAAAGTTTTATTCACTTCTGCCCAATTTTTCCTTTGAATAATATTCTCTGATTAAAGAAGTACTTCATTTTAGAATTTGAACAGTCATTTTATGAAACTTCTTTCAGAAACAAAATAAAGTAATAGTGATACTTAAGATACAAATCAGAGTTTTTCAGACTTGAGACATGGAAGAGTTTTGTCTCAAATTATGTTTTTCACATTCTCAGTTCACCATTGTTTTGCATCTTTTCTGTTTCANTCTTTTCCTTTGGTTAAACAGTCCAATAAATAAGTCTTGAACATTATTGTCTAGTTGGTAAAACAGACAGGGTGAGGTTAAGTATCCAGAGCCTTTCTTCTTGTGTAGTTGTTAGAAGCAGTGTAACATAGAGTGGCACATCTGCCAGCACTTCACACCCACTTGCTCTTGTATAAATGACTGAACAAAGGACTAAGCAATGAAAAATCAAGCTTTGCTTTTTAAATAGAAAAGATAACTGGTTAGAGAAAATGAAAAATATGAACCATGCAATGCATGAGAGAAACAAAAGCTCTAGTGGAAAATGCTGTAGCATTTTATAAGTGCTTACAAATTATGTTAGTAATTATGTATATGTAGCTAATAAGTTTTGAGAATATATATAAAGACCAAATTTGACAGTGTGCAAATAAAATATTTAATTCTACTGTTTATTTTGTGAGAAAAGGCAATCAAGGAAAACAGCCGTTTATATTCTTTACTCTAGATTAATTAAATGTGGGAGTTTTTTTTTTAATATGATTGATGCAATTTCATATGAAACCTACATTCTTTTACATCAAATTGATTTCCCAAAATCCAATCAGATGTATTTTATTGAAAAATAAAATACCCATCTTTTGTTTAGAAAACAAGGGCTAAAAAGTGAAGTTCATTAGGAAAGCAAAAAGAATGTTTTATTTCCCTTCTTCTGACCTGATTGATATTCTCTTTTCTGTCTCCTGACATGTTTTCTATAATGCAGGCTACAGAAAAATAGCTGGAAACTTGGCCTGATTTTCTTCCTACCTTCAGACTTCAAATGCAGAAAAAATGTCTACTAATTTCTATTTCAGTGTTGCCACAGATACAATTTCTGTGATGTTTTCATTTTTTACTTATACCTGTCTGTCTATGTATCTATCTATCTATCTATCTATCTATCTATCTATCTATCATCTTGTTAGCTAACAACTTTTTTTCTTCTTTCCCCCTGTACTGCCCATACTTGCCAGTTCTTCTCCTGCACCCGTTCCACTTACTTAATTAGATGAGGTGTTGCTATTCTCTTACTTTTTGTTTGATTATCTAGAATCCTGACTCTAAATGTTTTGTTCAATATTTGTATCCTGTAATCCTGTACCCCTCAGGCAGTGTCCAGTGTATCTTGTTAGGCTCTGAAATTTTCTTTCTACTATTGAAACTTACAGTAATTATCTTTGCTTTGCATACTGTTCCAAGGAATGTATTCATGTTCCCCCTTCACCGTCTGTTCTCAGGATGTACTGGATTTCTTTTTTATTCCATTTGTGGTAGAGACACACCAATGCAGCATAATACACATTCCCTCACATTGCATTTTCCACAATTTTTGTTTCTCCCAGAGGCTTTTCTCTTGATTTTTCTTTTCTGGTTATGGTAAATACATACAGCAGTAGCAACTCAGAAGACACTGACTGTGGAGGTTTAATGTACCTACTCATCTGCAGTCATTCATCATTGCTGTTGAATTGCTTATACAACTGCAAAGAGCAAGATAGTTCAGTGATGTATTTAAATTGGATGCTAACTGCTGTTGGTGAAAANGTCTACTAATTTCTATTTCAGTGTTGCCACAGATACAATTTCTGTGATGTTTTCATTTTTTACTTATACCTGTCTGTCTATGTATCTATCTATCTATCTATCTATCTATCTATCTATCTATCATCTTGTTAGCTAACAACTTTTTTTCTTCTTTCCCCCTGTACTGCCCATACTTGCCAGTTCTTCTCCTGCACCCGTTCCACTTACTTAATTAGATGAGGTGTTGCTATTCTCTTACTTTTTGTTTGATTATCTAGAATCCTGACTCTAAATGTTTTGTTCAATATTTGTATCCTGTAATCCTGTACCCCTCAGGCAGTGTCCAGTGTATCTTGTTAGGCTCTGAAATTTTCTTTCTACTATTGAAACTTACAGTAATTATCTTTGCTTTGCATACTGTTCCAAGGAATGTATTCATGTTCCCCCTTCACCGTCTGTTCTCAGGATGTACTGGATTTCTTTTTTATTCCATTTGTGGTAGAGACACACCAATGCAGCATAATACACATTCCCTCACATTGCATTTTCCACAATTTTTGTTTCTCCCAGAGGCTTTTCTCTTGATTTTTCTTTTCTGGTTATGGTAAATACATACAGCAGTAGCAACTCAGAAGACACTGACTGTGGAGGTTTAATGTACCTACTCATCTGCAGTCATTCATCATTGCTGTTGAATTGCTTATACAACTGCAAAGAGCAAGATAGTTCAGTGATGTATTTAAATTGGATGCTAACTGCTGTTGGTGAAAATGCTTTGTCCTTATTATTTTAAAAGAAAATAAATCACAACTTTATTAGTCCTTCTTAATGTGCAGGTGGACATTTGTTTCCTAATATGCTATGTGAAATTTATAATCTGATTTAATAGTAATAAGCAAGATCATGCAAGTAGAGCACTCATGTTTTTCCTTGGCAGTTTTATCTATCACTCTAGGGACAGTGGCACAGAGTCTGTGGATACCTTGACAATACTCACACTGACTCTAATTTATAGGCCTAATCCAGGAGTCCCTTATATATTTGCTGGACAGATTTAGATTCCAAATTTAGATGCTCTGAATCTGAATAACCTCCCACAGAGAGTGAAATTTCTTCTTTGGGGACTGCTTAGGAAAACTATAATCCTAAATAGAGCACTTAACTTTGATGCCCAGAGTTAGCTGCTGCTGTTTTCCCAGGCACACGTTATACATGTGTCATCCTTCCATTTAGGAAACATAAAGCTTAATTCTCCTTAAATAACAGTTATCATTGATTTAGTAGGGCTGTGCTTAATGGAAAGATGTCTCAAGCAACATTCTGCCTTAAAGTCAGAGCAATAGGATAATTTGCTGTTCCTACCCAAAGACATTTTTGTTGCATTGATTTTTGTTTGTTTGTTTGCTAAGTTTTTCTCCATTTGTTATTCTACCTCACTAGGCTTTATTCTGGACTTCTCCTACATCTTGGAGATCTTATATACCACCTTACTTCTCATCAAATATTTATCTTCTGTTCTTTTATTGAAGGAGTGATTTAGGTTACATAAAAATTGATTGATAGTCCAAAATTGATGTGGTTGGAGGATTAGACTGATTAACTGTATGCTTACTGTGTTGTCTATTGGCTATGTATGGACTGAAAGGAAGGGAAAAATGCTTACAAAAGAATCAGAGCTACTGAATTTTACAAACTGCTTTGAAAGAACTAATTCTTAGTTAAAGATGCAAAGTTAGAAAATTAATTGTAAGCTCCATACTGTACGAGCTCTGGACTGGTGCAAAGCAAATTTTTCATGTGTCTGTTTTTACAGTTTATCTGGTTTTTAGTGCCTATCTGGATCTAATGATAACTTAACAAAGCCTAAATAATAGTTGATCACATTATAATTGTTGGGGTTTTTTTAATCAACTCTTTGGGAACTTTGTTGCCTATCTTCCTCTGAACTGTTCTTCCTCCCTGACCTGGGTCAACACAGAGAATCAGCCCATGCTGCTGAACTTGTTATAAGAATTCCTGAATTATTTTGAACCAGCAGTAAATAGCACTGTGATTTATTGAGTAAGTGGGATTCTTCACATCTAAAACAAACATCTAGATTTTAGGCTTAGTTTCTGATCTGCCCACCGGCAGTCATATGTCTCTAGGAAGGGATTCTTTCTATCACCAGTTAGCTGTTTAGGAAAGAGAGGATGAATATATAGAGTCACACAACTCTAGGAGATGTGTTTGCACAGCTTCCCTCCAAGAGGGAAGCTTTGTATCAGCTTCACTGTATTGTATCTGTGTCTACTCCATGGAATAAACACAGAATATACAAACCCTTGCAAGTGGTGCTTCCAGTTTTACAGCTCCAGAGAGAATTTCTTTTTATTTCAGTGTTATGTTGCTTCACTTCAGTTGTCCTCAGCTGATTTATTTCTAATTTACTTAGATGCCAGGGAGAAAAGAAACAATTGCTAGGCTCAATACTTTTTCCTTGAATGCCTTTACTATCATAGTAACCTAATAAAATGCAAATAGGCAGAAATGAAAAGATTTCTTAAGTTGTATTTGATGATACTTTAGAAACTGCTGTATGTGTACAGTATGGCTTTCACTTTTTAATTATTTTTTTTAAAGAATTAACAAAGTTCCTTGACATAGCAAAATCTGCTTTGTAATGCGCTAAACAGGAAACCTGACTTCTAAAGCAGTAGATGCTACAGAAGGTATATTTTTCATAATTCTCTATTAATGACCTTGTAAAAGGCCTGTTAAGAAACAGGCGATGTTGATCACTTTTACCACAGTCACAATTTCTGAAACTATTAGCTCACACAATCTAAATAGGTAGTATTACTGTGCACTTTATGCTACAGTTCTTCTTTTGTGCTCAATAAATGACTAGCTGCATTGTTAACACCTCTTTATATAGAAACCCTGAATTTGGTTAATGTTACTGTGAGTGAGAATCTGATAGTACCAAAATCAGTACAAATGTAGGAAGGCATCGACTAAAGATATATGAGAGTACAGGAAATGTTTGTCTTGTTTGAATAAAAGAGGTATGATGATTAAGACTCTAGGTATCCTCCAGTGCATAAATCGTTACAACATGAATGATAGGAAAAAGCCTTGATAGTTTCTTCCTGGGCTGTAGCAGAACCTGGAGTCTCCAATTGTGAAACCTCTGGCTCACCTTTCACAGTGTGCTTATTTCAGTGCAGGTGTTCAGATGTTCACCTTTCTGTCTTGATTTCCTCCTCTATCTCTTATTAGAAATAGTTGTATTTTTGTCCTGTCAGTTTGCCCTTGATTACTTCTTCCATGCTTCTGCAGGGGGATTGGACTAGATGATCTCTAAAGGTCTCTTCCAACCCCTACCATTTTATGGTTCTATGATTCCTGTCCAAATTATATGCTGCTGTCATATTTTGATTCCCTGGCATCATGCCTGCAGTGTGGTCTACTTAGGTATCTTCCTGTTCTTACCTTTTTTTTTTTTTCCCCCTCCAGTTCTATATCTGATTAGTATTCACCACTTTAAAAAATGCTTCAGTTTTACTGTCCCTATGGACTTTCCTTTTAAGACTATTTACTTCAGGCAAATGACAGATTATGCTACCGTATTGTAAAATCCTAATAATACTAATAAGTGCCTCTAATGGACTCAGTTCTGTTTCTCTTTTAATAGAAGACTATTGAGTAGGTGTCCCAAATCAGTGGGTTTATTAGAATGGAAAAGTCAAATGAAAAAGCAGAAATAAGGCTAGCTATATACATTAGATAATTAGAAATATCAAAGCCTATCAATCCAGAATCTCTTTGCAGTTTCGAATCGCTCTGCTGACAATAGTGGTGTTACAGTAGTGTGAAAACTGAATCAATAAAATCAACATGCTTTCTAAGTGATATAGCATATTACATGGCATAGAATATTTGTCCAATTAAACACAAGCCACTATTTACGTAATACAGAAATGGGCCAGAAAATATGTTTTTGATTATTTCTATTTCTCCGAGGATGACTGGCAAATGCTGCTTGCATTTCATTTGGACTGTTGGATTATTGATAGGGAATTAACAGTAGTCATCATAGGTTTTCTCTTCATTTTTATCCCATTATGTCTTTTGCTTTGCAGCATTTCTATTACTGCTGCAATATATGTTTTTGGTGAGCTTGGCCTTGGACTGGTTGCTCTGTATTTGAAATGTTTTGGAAACAAAACTCTGGCATATCATGAGGCAACCCACTTGCCACAGCAAGTGCACTGTTGTGAACAAATTACTCTGTTTCCCAGTGGTGTGTTGGAATAGTCTGCATAGTCTGAGGTCTCCATGTGTGGAACCATACCCTCACAATCCTTCCTACCAGCTCTGTGCACACTCAATGGTACAAATTTGATACAGATTGTGGAGGAGTAAATGGTAAGGTTCTTGTGGTGCCCGCAGATAGATGGATGATATGTGATACTGAATCTGAGGTGATGGAGACAGAGCTACAGAAATTTGTATTAATCTCTCTGCTAAGACTAGGAGCTGCCTCTGACAAGGTCTCACTGGGAACGGTTCTGAAATTCAGCTGCTGGGTCCCAAATGGTCTGAAAAGTTTTACAGTGCGTACATCTTGAGGTGCTTTGGGAGCAGGCTGTGTTACCTGACCAAGTTCAGTTTTCTACATAAGCCAGGTTGCTTTTTTCTTTCTTATTGTGTGTGATTGTTAGCTGCTGAATGCAGAGAAGAAGGTCATGCTGGTTGTTGGAGTTGCAGAGTTGGGCTTTCTGACAGTCGTCCAAAGGTCAGGCTGCTTGTTCTTTTATTCTCTGTCTTGAGTATAAATAAATAAATGAAATACATTGAGACAAAAAATCCCAAACTATACTAGTTCAGAGTATCTTTTCAGATGAAATGACACTTTATTCCTATGCAAAACATTACATAGAAGAACATGAGGATAACATACCAATTTGGCTTCTTTTGAAAATGCTCTCTTAAGACTGCCAACTTGGAAAGCAACTAAAATAAGCAAGGAGACCCACTGATTGTTACACATGATGTGACAGCTAAAGTATCTTCTTCAAAGGAAAAGTTCCTCAATAGCTCTCTCTCATCAGTACAAATTGTCACAGAAAGCAATTTACTATATACTGCCCAGAATTAATAAATTGACTTACCAGTGTAGGATCCAGGTCACTGCCTAAAGTGGAGAGAAGACTCAGGGGCACAATGTCTTGTTCAAACAATATGTTGTTGGGTTTTTGTTTTTGTTGTTTTTTTTTTCCTGTGCAAAATCAGTATTTTCTCTGAGATACACAGTTCATATTGACTCAGTACTTGAGATAATGAATCTTTTTCTGAAGTTGAGGTTTTTGCCTGTTAGAGATGGCATAATATATTAAGGCTGAGACTGATAATGGTATGAAGTAATCGTGCCTTTAAAACCAGGAATTACTTAGATGAACATTAACATGAATATCAGTGTAAGTACAGAGTGTACTTAGTACCATTTAATATGACCTTCGACTTATCCTTTGATAACAGCCCTAATCAGGTGCTATTTTGTAGAAGTTGACAATTGGTTGTGTTTGCATTGCTACAGTGCCTTGTGGGTTCTGATTATCTGCAATTTTGTGACTTCCACTCTTGGTTTATCATTTTTGTGTTGCAATAGCAGACTTTTCCACCCACTAGCAAAACAGTTAGAGCAAGACTGATTCTTTAGGTGCAACATCGTTTTAAGATGTGCTACATGTTTGCATAAGCATAAAAGAACTTGCAGACTAACTTGAACTTGTCACATTTTATTCTTTGGTTGTCCTGACTTGGGAGGGAAAATAAATGTCATACCTTCTTGCAACTCTTTTGCAGCTGTTACAGTCAGGTCTGTTGACACTATTGTTCAAGAGATTCAGTGTGATTCTAATCCAAAGTGTTTTCTGTATCTTTTTCTTATTCATGGCATGTGTATACCTCTGCTTTCCCTGAAACCCACCCCTGATCTGTGCATGGAACTGCTTTTATGTAGGCTTTGAGGGAGTCAGATCACACAAAAATTAAGACAGCTAAAAGCATCAGTTCCCAACATCATCTTGTTGATGTGGCAGATAATCAGGTCTGGCCTTCCTATTAACTGCACTGTTATTTCTGTCTTGGAAATTTTGACAACAATGGTTCATGTTTGGGAGGTGTTGAAAGGCAAGCTGCTATGAAATATAAAAAAAAACCTCATTATTAGCATTTGAAAATCAGGAAATCTTCATTATTTTTAAAGAAACATTTCAGATATTTTGGGGTCACATATACAAATTTTAATTCCAGCTGTTAATTCTAAAAATCTACTTTTTTCTTGGTGAAACTTCAGATTCCCTCAGTGTTTTAAATTGTAAGATTATGAGACTTTAGGGAGGATTCCTATTCATGAAACACATTCATCACTGCTTTAGATTCTGTACAATACAGATATTAAAAAGTCAAATTTGGATCTCATAACATCAATGGCATTTAATAAGGATTAATAGTAATTGCTGTCTAAGGAAGTAATTATGTATTTTTCGTTTTCATTGTAGTTCTTTTGTCTGCATTTCATGACAAGCCAAGATTCTGATTGTAGACAAGCCTGGATTTCTCTAGAAAATGTAGAAATTGCTCTTTGGAGATTTGTTTGTTTGTTTGTTTGTTGTGGTTCCCCCCCCCGTATGCTGTTATATATCATGTTTTATTTATCAAAATGTAATTTGAAGCTTCCACTCCCTCTCTTTCAGTGTACAAGAAGTTAGTAGCTTAAGGACACAGATATTGAACATCAACTGTAAGGCAGCGTATTTTTTTTCCCAAGTAGAAGAGAGTGAATTGTTTGGAGACATGGCCTGTGGCTCTGAGATCTGCTTGTGGTTTCTGCCACATCATTAGAAACCAAACCATTTGTCAGAACTCTCGCAAATTAGGATTAGAAGAAGGAGAGGATGAAGGATTGATGAAAGGGGGAATCTAGAGTGATTGAAGCTCTACTGTGAGCACATCACGTTATCTGGAGCACTCGCATTACAAACAGTTGCTGAATGTTTTTTCTATTCAAGGTCAATAAGAATAAAAAATAGTGTTTGCCACTCAGATGAGAACTTCCTTACTTTGTTTCACAGACTAAGACACATCATTTTTTGGCTCCAAAAGTCATGCAGTATAAATACACAAGGCTAATTGAAAAGTTTAATTAAAAAAGAAAAAAATTAGAAATGTATGTTTTTATAGGTAGTAACAAGAAAAGTGCAGAAAGTGCTTCAGCTTTTAATACAGTATGTTTAAGAACTGATTAAATGATTTTTTTTAAGTGATGCCTATTTTTACCAAAGTTATTTTCAATTCAGTTATCTATAATAGAAGAGTGTATAATCAAGCATATCAAACAGGGACCACTGTGCTCCTACAGTTAAGGATACATTATTATTTCTATTACAACCTTGTGTACTTTATGAGAGAAAGTGGTCATAGTCATTGGTTCCAGGCTGAAACGTAGCTTGAAAGATTGAGACCTGAGATTACAAGTTATATTTTTAGAAATGTATTCTGGGAATTGCTTAAACTACTGTGGTTTTTTATGGTATACTGGATTCCCAAGGTCCCCATTAAGGTTTACAGTCACATTAAAGACAGTTTTGTATAAACAGGTAGGTAGGCAAAATATCCATGCAAGTAGTTTACAGTCTCATACCCTCAATCAGGGGGTTATAATTTAAATAGATACTTAATCCCATCAGATCTGGATCTGTGAGTATATTAAAACTGAAGCATGAGTGAAATTCTGCTTAGGCATACTGAGGCATACTGGGAGTGTGCATGTCTATCCCGTATCCAGAGGGCCAACTTTGAGGTGTTTGTGGTCAGATGGGACTGTTGGGTGCATATTTTTTGCTCATAGGCTGTGCAGTCTGGCTTAGGGAAAATATGAACCTCCCTTGTGTAAAGTGACGTGAGGAATGGTGTCATGTAAGCCAAAAAGGCATGCTGTGTTTCTCAGCTGGGACCCAATTCACTTGAAATTTGTGGCCAAGATGTCAACTAAACGACAAAGCGAATTGTTTCTGTTGTTTTAGGGACCTCACAAAGTTCTTTGGGTTACATTGGCTTATGCTACACGATCTGCAACTTTTCCGTGGCTGAGGAGAACACCCTCTAAGGAATGTCTCTGTAACATTCACTAAGTGTCCTTCAGAAAAGGAGACCTGCTTCTTTTCTTACTTGGGTTTTTATTCTGAGGTAACTTTGGTTATTTCATTTGGGATTACTGCTTGCATGGACTGAAGATAAATAGGCTCAAGTTTTTGTTATTGCTGAAAGCAGGACAGGTTCTTCATATCTTGTTCTGTCCCTACCTGCAACTTGAGGACAAGCGTGTTGATTTACCCTTGCCATTTGACAGTCTTATACCAGGAACAAGTAATAGCTTTGAGAGCAAAGAACTGAACTTCACATCGATATGTTTTCTAGACTATTATTTTCAAAAATGAGCATGAAAACAGTTTCTCTTTCAAGTGTGAATGAGATGTTACTGTCACATTTGCCTTGAGGTGTTTATGATTTACTATACAGCATCAAAACAAAGTTTATAAAGAGTTTGTTATAGAGCCTCAGGTAGTTATCCTCTTGCTGCTGAAGAAGAGATATCAGATAGGAAGAGATAAACAGAATTTTTATATACAGAGAGACATCTGTATATAAGGGACTGTTAGAAACATTTGTCTTTTCATACTGTTAGGATATTGAAAAGCTTTTTATAATATGTATTAGTTCTTGCAAATTGCTTGCCAATTTAACATCAACAGCATCTAAACAGTAAGTAATTGCTTATGATAATGAGTGGAAACTAATTTACTAGAATATGTTAATATTCACAATGCACTTTAGAACAGCAGGGTATTCCAAAAATACTACTCTCTTCTTTAACTGCAGTGTTTAGGTTGTATTGTTATTACAAATGCTAGGAAAATCAACACGATGCCAGTCTCTCATTGAATAGCTATCTTATTGAGACTCCAGCGTGTATGAGCAAGGAATATGGAGGGTCCTTTGAGATCCAAACAGGATATGAACAAAACCTTCTAGATTTAAATAATGAGTCTTAATTTCTGATTGATGTTCATTAGACAAACATTTATAAGACAGAGAGCTTTCTTTCCCTTATGACTCGTAAAGTTTAATTTAACAAAATTTAAGTCAAATAGCATATAATCACTTTTTCAATATTTGGATCTCTTCAATGGATTCAGTCTTTGTGAGCGATGTAGAAACATGCTTTACATGAATCTGTGAAAGAAAGACTGTAGTGCAGGAGTCCTCAGGACTTCAAAGTTAGTATGTCTTAGCTGCTTCTGCAGCTGGTTTTTAGTGTGTTTGAGACCTTGTTTCTACCATCTTCCTTGGGAAATGTTCTGTTTTGGTTTGAGTTAGTTTTTGGTTTTTTAGCAAATGTTAAAAAAATGGGTTATCTATGAACACATTTCTGCACGGAAGAATTTTCCACATGCATCACCATTACTTGTAGTTTTGAAAGGTCCTTAACATCACAGTATGTTACTATAGAATGCTATATTAAAGCAAGACTTCCAAACTATTGAAGACTGATCTTTACTTCAGGAAAATACAAGCAATCATAATTTCCTCCAGATAGACCTTTGGGATTGAGAGGGCCTACACTAAATCATAGCTCTAATTAGGATGGGTGATTCACTGCTCACCTTTCTTGAATACACAGGTGAACTAAGTAATAGCAAATGAAGTGTCAAAATTGACACTTGAGTTAGTCCCCATTGACATGAAAGACTAGCCTATACCCCAAAATGGCTTTGTCAGGTTCTTTTCAAACACTGTCGTGGAATCTAGTAGTTAAAACACGCTCCCTAATTACTCAACTATGTAAGACAGTGAAAAGGATAAGATGTATATTTTTCCTTGCAGCTCTTTATCCTCTGAAGCTGGTAGTGAATTGTTGCTTACAAACAAAAGCATAAGGACTTTTCTAGGAAGAATGATAGCAATTATCATAATGACAAGGCATTTAGTGTTTTTGTGTCAGACCAAAATTGGAAATCTGTTTGGAGAGGAACAGAAAGAAGTAGGAAGTGAATTTGGCCAACCTGGCTGGTCTCCACTAGCTGTTATTACAATCACAGAATCATAGAATCTTAAGAGTTGGAATGTACCTCAAAAGATCATCTAGTTCAATCCCCTTGCCAAAGCAAGACCTCCTAGACTAGGTCACACAGGAACTCATCCAGGTGGGTTTTGAATGTCTCCAGAGAAGGAGACTCCACAACTCATCTGGGCAGCCTCTTCCAGTACTCTATCAACCTCATAGTGAAAAAATTCTTCCCTGTATTCCTTTGGAACCTCTTATGTTCCAGCTTATACCCATTGCCCCTTGTCCTATCGTTGGACATCACTGAGAACAACCTGGCTCCATCCTCCTGACACCTGTCCTTTACATATCTGTAAACATTATTGAGGTCACCCTCAGTCTCCTCTCATCCAAGCTAAAAAGCCCCAGCTCCCTCAGCCTTTCATCATAAGGGAGATGCTCCACTCCCTTCATCATCTTTGTGGCCCTATGCTGAACTCTCTCCAGCAGCTCTCTGTCCTTCTTGAACTGAGGGGCCCAGAACTGGACACAATACTCCAGATGCAGTTTCATGAGTGCAGGATAGAGGGGAAGGAGGACCTCTCTCAACCCACTAACCACAGCCCATCTAATATACCCCAGGATGCCATTGGCCTTCTTGGCCATGAAGGCACTTTGCTTACTCATGTTCATTCTGCTGTCCACAATGGTCTAATAACCTTAAAGAAAATGCAGTTGGATCTGTGTACCACTATTAAAACGCTTTGTTTCATATACAGATTTGATATCATAAGTAAACATTGCTGTCCCAAAATGAATCCTTGGGATAATGACTAGGAAATATTTCCAGATAAAGTCTCACTTGTAGCTGCTTACTGGTTCTTATTTTTGGGCTCTCCTTGAGCCAGTCAACCAGATATTTTCACATCTTATGCCTCTTTGGCCTGATATTTTTCTGGGATTTGCATACATGTAATACTGGTGAAGACTATATTTGGTTTTAAAAGTTGTCAATTTGTAAAATCAGTTATTACTCTGTGTATCAGATGAAATGAAATACCAATAATTTTTGGGCTTGCTCATGCTTGGAGTTAGAAATCCAATACAATGCTACAACACTACAGTTAATATGTAGGTTGATCAACAGTCCTTCCCTTTGCCAAGTCTGCCTCTGAGACACCTCTAGCAACTAAACATCTGCTTCATTGGTTGGTTCATGTGCTTCAGGGAGGCTGAAGCTCTATGTTTTTCCCAAAGATTTAATATCTTTCATTTCATTTTATTTTTGTTCAAGGAAGAATGGTTTCCATTCTGTTTTTGCCTTTTAGGATGTAACACCTCTAAGAAAATATGCTCTTTCTTTTTCCTCAGCTATAGTCCATGATGTCTACTTCAAAATGTTCAGAAATGCTATCACAACACTATTTTGTCTGCTATTAGTGAGTAACTAGAAATTCTTACTCTTCATCACCTTTATAAACAAACTATTAAACTTGATTGTTCATTGTCCACAGTACAACTTACTCATCTCAGCAAACTGTAAGTTTCATTGTTGCTAGTACCATCTTTCTGCTGCAAGTAATAATAGCATCTTATCTTAGTCCAGCATCTGACTTCCTTGTCATGCTTGTATTATTTTTGAGTGAGTTTAGCAGGCTTGAAATTAGCAGTGCTTTTATTTTCAGCATGTTATGCAATCCTTCTAAGACCAATTTTCATTACTTTTGAGAACCATGTAAGGATTTTTAGGATTTTTCAGGAGTGATTTATGAGATGCACAATTTAGCAAGGTAGGTAACATAAATGTCACTTAAAAATAACTAAGTTAATGCAAGATATGTAGATATTGCACTAGTGAGAAAGCCAAAAAAATTAAAGATTTTAGCCTAGAAGCATACTAGACGTTTGCAGTCAACCTCCTGTCCATTTTAACATTATTAAATGACTTAAGGCAAGCTATTTCAAAAGTTTGCATCTTCATTGAAAGAATAAGGTTTTGATTTTTAAAGTTTGCCAGAAATGCTGCAACACTTCTGAGAATCAGGATACCAGTGTAGGTGCTCAAATTTAAAAAACAAAACAAAACACTTCAGGCCCTCTGTTTTGCAAGAAATAATGGCTTGTTTTTTGTGTTTTGGTTTTTTTTTATATGGTTAGTTTGAAAAGGATATTGCCTTTTCATGGACACATACAGAGAAAACTTGATTCTGTATTTTCTTCTGCTTGTTTTTTGGCCTCTATGCAGATATGTGCAGAGCTACTTTTGTGAGAGGTGATCAGATCCTCATGCATAAGCAGTTTTTCTTCAAGTTACATACCTCCCAGTTGAGTCAGCAAGCTTGGAAACTCTAACAACTCAAGTTAATTGGCTTACATAATTTCTTAGGTATCTTTTGAGTTTGTAAGATACCTGGACTGGAATCGATGAATGAATTCATATAGGCCACCAACAGATGGTAACAACATTTGGTCTCTATCGACCTATGTAGTATTTAAGCTAGTATCCCAGTTTCTACATACTCTTACAAATCCCATCAACTAACCAGCCCCTTAACAGCATTCTTCTTGTGTGTTGGCACAACTAATAAGCTGTAAGAAGCAAATTGGTGCACATGAAGTCTATTTATTTTAATGGAATTTAATGTAACAGTGGTTAAACTGAAGTACAGAGCCTTGACATTTCCTTATGTAAGGAGTGTGGGGACCAGAACAGTCCTATTGTCTTCAAGAGTACTTGAGTTTACTAATTTCAGACTGATAATGCCTTTACATTATGTCTGTCCGGAAATATTTTTCATCTCATTGCCTTCTCTATGTGTTTCCTGACAATGCAATTTTCAGTCCTCTAGACACTGTACGAGAAATTTATTTTTAACTATATGTTGACAAGGTTGTAGGAGGAACATAACCTTGCCTTATTTATAGACATTTGACTTTTAATTTCCATCTGAATTTTTGGCAAGCTTTCAGAAGCAGACTTGAAAGGTATCCTTGTTACCTTTAATAGAGTTATAATGGATTAAAATGTTTCATGTTGACTGCAGTATGACATTTAAAGCATGCTTTGATTTGAGAAACATGTAATTTTCTAACCATCTACATTTCATAAAGGTGCACCGCAATAATGGGGAATTACTTGACTTACATTGCATACAGAAATGTTCTAAATTCATTTTGAAAAGCCATCTATACTGTAAAAGTGATAGATAATAGGCAGCCACTGAAATTTTTAATCTGAGATATTCTGTAGAAGAACAATAATTTTATTTTACCAATCAATGTCAGATTTGCATTAGAAGGACTGTGCCCTTTCATAAAATAAATCGTCACTTTTGTATAAATGAACATGGCTAATGAGATCAACAAACTCTCAAAAAATTTTACTCTAGATGTTTCAAATAAAAATAATTTTACAGAATCAGTGCCTAAAACCTACCAAATCTGTTGGCATTCAGTAAAAGCAACTCGTGTTTTGTTAATAAGATGAACAGATAACTTTAATTTTGACCTTATCTTAGGAGTCCTTTCAGCTTGGTGTTGTTAGCTAAAGCCCTTCTCAAAATTATATTCATTTTAAACACAATTGAAAGCTCTTATTTCAATGTGCCTACTCAGTTTGAGTAGTACTTTACTCCAGTTAATCTAAATCAATGGGGTCATTCCATATGTAAGATGCTACTTGATTTGAGTAAAGATAGTAGAATCACTGCAATTGGAATGTTCTTTTAATTCTTTGAAACTTTTCTTTTAACTATCTGTGTCATTTATGATAGTAAGAATTATGCTAACGTAATGCCAATGCTAAGCTACGTAAGACTTGTTCTTTATAGGCACACACATCCATTGAACCATCATTACTCACAGGTTTTAATTTTATCTAGTGACCCTTTTGATAGCAAGAGAGCTAGATGTCCTCATTATAGAAAAATAGAATATATTTTGGCTTGAAATATGAACATTTTGTTCCAAAAGCAGTAAAAATAATATATCTTGATTTTTTATGTAATGGAGCCTTGTTTTTCAAATGTTTCTCTCACTGCAACAATCCAATAGCTTCTGTTCCCTTTTGCTCCCAGAGTTCCTTGATAACACTTATGTGTGGCACCATTGTCTGACTAGTGTAGCACACTGAATGTACTAATTGACCCACTATATGCAGCTACCAAACGCCTTACAGGATATTGCCAAGCAAAAATTATAGTGATTGAGTTCTACTGATCTCTCTAACACCGCCATTGATTTTCATTAAACTGCTAAGAGTAGATGGTGTTTGAAAGGTCAAAGTCACAGAATGGTAGGGGTTGGAAGGGACCTCTAGAGATCATCTAGTCCAACTACCCTGGTAAAGCAGGAGAGAGTGGTACTAAGTTGATTAATCTACATACTATTGAGGACTGAGGAAAAAAACATCTGTGTTTGTATCTGCGTTACTGCCTTGAATTTGCAATAAGTGTCATTGCAAAGGCCAGGATTCTCAGCTTGACCTGAGACTGTGTTGTTCTAATACCTCCTAGACCTTTACCTGGAGACAACTCATGGAGACAGCTGAATATATTTAACTATGCACAGCACTGTCTTATAGATTTCTATGAAAATTTGTAGTGTGATGAAGAGCCTTTTAGGGTCTGATAAAGGAAGCCATGATATCTGTAGTGGTTTGGCAAGAAAATTTCTATAATACAACGTGAAGCTATATTTGCATTAGTAGTAGCTATATAATGTGGTTTCTGTTTATTGAGGAATGTAGAAGGCTATGTATTATCTTTACCTGTTACTGACATTGACTGGCTGATAAATGAGGGGAGGCAGCAGACAACAGCAGCGAGGTGAAGGCTCTTCTGTTTCAGCATCTTTTATATACTGAGGACACTGCTTTGTTGGTTCATTTTAATAAATTGCTTCAGTTGATGATTGAACTGCTTGAGGTCATATTCATCTAATTATTGTTTGGTTGAAACTAGCTTCTTGACCATAATTTTTAAGACATGACTCATACTTGAAATAGGTTACAGTTCTAGATTACAATCAGCAGATTATTAACCTATGCAGAGAAGGCAGGTGCCTCAGTAGTATCATAGATACTGTTGGGAATTTGGAAATTCAGCTAGCAGCAGCCACTGTAAAGGTGATATAGCTTCAGTCTCTCTTCTAGAAAAATTGAATTTTACAGGTTAGTTGTAACATAATGAAAAGTGGATGCTGCAGAAGGCTGACGGTAGGCAGATAGGCATTTTCCATTCTAATTATTTTCATCAGCATCTTTACTTGAAGTGAGAAGTTGATATGATTAAAGAAGATCTTAACAGCAAAATCCAGCAATGGTCTTTGTCAATGCTGGTTTGGTCAGTGAGTCTTCTTATGACTGCTCTGGTATAGTGGAAGATCAATGAATGAGGTAATGGAATTATTAAGGAATTATGCTATGCAGTTTGTGATCTTACAGTTGACAAATGACCTGACATGATGAGACTGCTAGTGACAGTCATAGTTTGAGCATGAAGTCAGGTAGGTTTAAGGACCTAACTAGGAATTGTTTCAAGTGGTACTCAATTTCCAGGAAAACTATGACCCTTTATGGTTCACCAAACTGAATGTGGTCAAAAGAACATCATTAATACACTCCTAGACCCTATTATCCATGAGTCTAAGAGAAACCTGGCCAGAAAATACACATTTCTCTGTTCTTAGCCCTGTGGCTTTTTGGAGAGCTAGTGGCAATGATCCATTCTGAAATCTTTTTCCCCATCCATTACACCTCTTTTGCTGTTAAATAGACAGTACTTAGGGAAGTCTGATGTCATTGTTTCAACAAGGCAGTTATAATACATATTCAGCCTCTTGTCTGGATTAGCGGAAGAGAGTCTACCAGCATGCCTTCAGATCTTCAGTTTTAAATACTTCTTCCAGCAGCTCTTCCCATCTTCTTCCTATGGTTAACCCTAATGGCTATTCCTTCCATGCCTTCATCTTGTGGCAAATATTCTCTGTTCTGTATAAATAATTAATAACATGTCACAATGTAAGAAGAAACATACAGAAGAGTTATTCTTTAATCCATCAAACTGATTTGGGAGGTTCTGCTCCCTCTCTACTCTGCCCTGGTGAGGCCTCGTCTGGAGTACTGTGTCCAGTTCTGGGCTCCCCAGCTCAAGAGAGACAGGGAACTGCTGGAGAGAGTCCAGCACAGGGCCACCAAGATGATCAGGGGACTGGAGTCTCTTCCTTATGAGGAAAGACTGCAGGAACTGGAACTGTTTAGTCTAGAGAAGAGGAGACTGAGGGGAGATCTCATTAATATTTACAAGTATATAAATGGTGGATGTCAGGAGGTTGGGGCATCACTTTTTTTTCTGTTGTATCCATTGACAGGATAAGGGGTAATGGAAAAAAGCTGGAACACAAAAAAAAATCCATTTAAACATAAGGAAAAACTGTTTTACTGTGAGGGTGAGGGAGCACTGGCACAGGCTCCTTAGGGAGAGTGTGGAGTCTCCGTCTCTGGAGGTCTTCAAAACCCACCTATATGCGTTCCTGTGTGGTGTGACCTATCTAGGTTGACCTGCTTTGGCAGGGGAGTTGAACTAGATGATTTCTAAAGGTCCCTTCCAACCCTATAATTCTATGATTCTATGATTATTTGGAAACGTCCTCTCCCTCCCCCTGGCATATCATGTCTCAGACATGAAGCATTCCTTTCTTGCCTTAGAAAATCTGTACAAATCTACATATGGAAATTTAGTGTACTTTTCTGGAACTTCAGCCTGTGCAGGATGAAAAAAAGGAGATGAAAATGTAAAAAGAAGTATTCCTGGAGATTTATATACTCCCCTGAATATAGTATATGTGATTAATGCCACCATATAGATATTTGTGTATATATACATATATATATATGGGGGGGGGAGTGGAGAGTCATGTTGTGAATTCTTCTCTCTTGGTAATTAATAGCAGCCTGCACAAATTGTCTCAGTGGATTCAGCAGGTTTACCAATGCAAGCAATTACTTACCAGTAGAAATATGATAGTTCATGTTCTAGCCCAGAATGAAGTAAAGTACTAATAACATAGAGAAAGAAGAAAATTATGTTATTGGGTAATTTCTCATTATAAACAGCAATGCTTACCCTTCATATTTTTTATAATAGTTAAAACTTTTAATGAAAGGGCAGCTATTAGTTTTCATTGCTGAAGTTTACAGGCTTCAGTCTTTAGTTTTGCAGCTACAGAATGTGATGGAATCATACTTCATCGGAGTCGAGTGTTCAATCAAACCATTACTTTCCCACTTAAGGCAGAGCATCTGCAATAGGATGTGAATTTTGAAAATAAATATTAAGTTACTAATATTATATGGGGAAAATGGAATGATATATATTACCCTTCAGTGAAATATACCTTAAACACAAAATTGGGAGAAAGGTAGAAAGAAAATTGAGGAAGGTAGAAAGTTGCTGATTTGAGTACACTATTAAACTACATCAGATGTGACTTTAGAGCAATAAATATTGAAAAACTTTGCAATCATACACAGTAATAGATACAGTAAATGTGTACTAAACAAAATATTTATCTGCTTAATACTGTATAGGTAAGCAAATGTCCTTGAGTTGCTGCCAGGCTGTGCTGAAGTGAATGCACTATTTAATAAAGATGAATTTTGCAAACAAGTAGGATTTGAGAAACCCAGGCCATTAAAAAACCTTACTATGTCTTGACCACTGGCAGTTTGTTACAATAGGAACCATGCTTTCACGCTTAAGAATTTCAAAGAGCTATATGGACATTTTTCCTAAACATTGTGTAGATGCATGGACGCATAAAGAATTATGCAGTAAATTCTGTGTCTGAGAGACATAACTGGCATGTTATGGAGTTGCCTGCTTATAAGTACTGTGCTGATGGCATTGCTATTCTTGACATTGTAGTTCTGCTATTTTCAATTCTCTTGAGATGATAAATCCCAAACAACACAGTGCCATAAGCTAAAAGTGAGAAGGAAGATGGCTGTTTTTTAGTGACAATATTCTGAAAGAACAGCAGAGACATAAGGTTTGTCAGAGAGCATAAAAGCCTTTATGAAGCAAGTGACTTAGGCTTCCTCTGTTGTTTCTTAACAAATCCAAAACTGATAATAAGCAGGGTGTTTTCAAACAACTGCACAATTTCTAGCTTTTTATAGTTAATGGGAGGTCAGACTATAAGCTGAGATCAATCCCAGAGTAATAAATTTTACATTATTATATTTGTCTTTCTTGAAATATAAACACTAGAGGATCTATTCTCAAATGGCTTCCGACCCATTTTTTTCATAATTAATACAGGAAATTCAAAGAACGTGACTCCCTGTACAGCTTAGACACAGGCAGATCTGTATTCATCAGCATGGATTAATTAGCCTTTTACCAGACATGCAGTTAGTTTGAAGAACTACAAAATGGACAGTTAGAAAGAAGAGAAAGCTTTGCTGTAGAGAACCATAAGCCACATGTTATCATAGACAAAAAATAAGATTTTTAACTTTTATGTGAATTCTACATAGTTTTACAGCTACATTTATCCATCCCTATTGACATTGACCTTAGCTTCAATGTGACAGCAGTATGGAATGAATTGCTCTTCATTGGTTTATTTGAAGGGCAGTATTTCGCAAAAACCTGCGACAAAGATTCACTTTGAATAAAAACAACAGTCTCTTATTGTTCAGATCTGGAGACTTAGTTCTGGGTCATTTTATTCAGTATGACTTCACCATTGCTTGGCAGGCGTTTTCTTTGTCTTCTGTATTGGGTAAACACATCTGTTAAAACCAAAGCAAGGAGAATTATGCGCTCCCACTTAAATGTTACCTACTATTTTAACAGCTTAATCTGTGACATTGAGGTATAAGGAGTTGTTTTGTTACTTACAAGATTCTCATTCATGACCTGACACAATATTTTATGAAGTCAACAGAAAGGCTGTCACTGTTTTTAATGAGGTTTGGATCAAGCCCTCAGTTTTTCATCAACAAACAAAAAATCCTTTCACTACAGATATCAATGTGACATATACTGTATGAAGGTCCAAACTCTGTCATTCCCAATGGACTCAAGATTTGAAGTCAACACTAGCAGCAAAGAGGAGAACTTGGAGACCAAGTGCTATTACCTATCTTATATATCTTTGTTTGGGGATATTCTAGAACTGGAGATTGAACCATCAATGCTGATGCATTGAATGCATGCAAGAGGTTATCGTGTATTTTAGAGCACTGCATATGAGGAGAGCAAAGGCAGAAGAGCAGAGGATTAGGTTTTTGGCACACGCATTTCTTAACCAGACACCATTTGCCCATCTCCATTTAGAAGAATTTTTTAAAGGCACAGCCCCTATCTTCACTGGTCTTGCACAACTCTTTATGACAATAAACCCTGATTATCCTGATAGAGTGTAAGTGAAACCTTAGATGTCTGATCTGTTATTCTGTTTGTCTTCGCTAAAGAGAGGTTTCCTAAAACACATGAAGGTTGGTATTTTGCCATCAAGAGAAAAGCCAAGAGATCTATTTGAAATACTGTGGTATTCTGAAAATGTGTTGATATAAATGAGCTTTGTTTTGATATAAATGAGCTTTACAGTTTAAGTGCTACGAACAGTGCATAAAATATTGCAAATTGATGGTACTGGAAAAACCTAATGAGTTGGTACACAATTCCATAAAGGAAAAGTGATGTTAGAAATAAATAAAGGATATATTTTCAAAAGAGCAGATAACATTCTTGCTTTGAGATGATTGACACAAAGCAGTCTTACTCAGCAACAGAAGATTTTGAGACATCTGGAAGTTGAAGGAGTGGTGTATCTATACAGTTCTTCTTGGATTTGACTTTAAAAGTCTACATGTTTGAGAGACTTTAGATCTTTTTGTATGCTCACAGAATTTTTGGTCAATCTTGAAAGCAAGTAATAAAATTACAATTACATCTTTATGCACTGTTTCACTATGTGAACATGGGAATTATGTAGTGAAAGTATTGGGTGGAATAACTGGAATTATATGAAATAAAATTGAGAGTAGCCACACGGTGAGCTATCTTTCAGCCATTAAAAGTGGACATCTGTATTTACAATGCACTGATATATCTTCCTAAACATTGACCTGTCTTCATAAGAAAGAAGTGGACAGTTTGTAGTGATGTTAGAAATGAAAGATCAAGTACATGCACAGTTTGCCTGCTATATGCTGTTGTTAGGATACAAGTTTAAATGGAAAATCTGAGTATGCTGCTATTTTAGCTCAGAGGAAATACGCTGGTGATGAAGTTAAACACCTGAGCGCTAAGTAGTTTTAGAGGACAATACTTGTTTAAAACAGATTAGTTATATTTTTTAATGTCTTGCTTTGCTAGGCATGATGGTACATCATATAACCTGTATCATTTTCATTGTGTAAATAAGATGCATTTTTTTGTCAGTCATGAGATAACTGGAATTAGTTGGTTTCTTTTCCACCTATACTCAGTTTGGGAAAGCATTCAGTTCAACTCATCCTTGTTCTGCACATCTCAGAAACATGTTCCTCAAGCATATGCTTAAGAACTCACTTGAATTGATAGGCATTTCTGAATCAGAGCTCTGGTATTTTAAGTTGCTCCATATGCAATTATGTTATATTCCGTGTTGATTGCATCATATAGAAAGTACTAATATTTCACTTGCTGCAAAATTCTCAGAGATAAAGACCTCTTCATGTCAAAACATAGTCTTGTTTGTTTCTATGAATCCATGTGCTATATGAGAACATCTTGATTTTTGTAGAGCATATGATTTCCATATGGGTTTGCATTGGTGCAAGTGAACTAACTGTGTTTATTTCTGCTTTACAGCGGGAACTACATATATCTTTAGCAAAGGTGGTGGACAAATCACTTACACGTGGCCTCCTAACGATCGGCCAAGCACTCGTGCGGACAGACTGGCAATAGGGTTTAGTACTGTTCAAAAAGAAGCTGTGTTGGTACGAGTGGACAGTTCTACTGGGCTTGGAGATTATTTAGAGCTGCATATTGTAAGTATTATTAACAAATGCATGATGTTTATTCTTGTCTTGATTGTTTTATTTGTGGTTTTAAAAAATGTTTTGATGTAAATACAGCAAATTGTTAATGAGCTTTCTAGAGTCAATAGTGAATTAAATGATAATGGCTTATAGCATACAATACCGTATTGGGTCTCAGACATTCTCAAAATGCCTTTTACTTTTTCAGTGCTACTTTATACTGCTTTTCAATTAAAAATCATAATGTTTACTGCAATCTAATTACATAAAATAGAATTTAGCAATGTCAGAGGAAGGTGCATTAATCCTGAAGGATTTAAACTGGAATCCGCCAAGGGAATTACAATGTATCACAATAGATTGTGCTTATTGTTAACACTAGAATTTATCTTCTGATTTCACCATTCCTTTGTGATTATAAATCTTAAGCAGAAAGCAAGATTGTCAAGCTAGGAAGCCTAAAAAAGTAATTTCAACTGCCTTAAAGCAAGTAACTAGCAATCAGAATTGAAAGCATCTGGATTTTTCTGGCAACATAAATAAATGATCAGTAGAGATAAATATAACTAAGGCAGTATAAAATTTTGTTGTTTAGATTAGTCTTAACTTTGTTAATGTATTAGTTTGATTTTGATTTAAGAATCTCTCTGCTTTCAGGAACAGAAGAGTTTCTTTTGAATGAAATTACTTATTGATCTATAACAAATTACACTTTTACCCTCAGAAAACATTCAGCAGTAATCATTTTCAGAATTAGAAGGAATTACAGTATTCAATCTTCCCAGGCTTCTTATTTCTGTAGAAGCACTCTTGCACTGTGGACCAAGGTGATTTATTTTTATTTATCAGCTTGAGTAAATAAACAAAGAAACAAGGTCTTAAATAAAATTCAGAGGTTGTCTATATGCTTCTCTTGGACAAAATGGACATGGGCAAAATGCCTGGCTGGTATTGTACAATCTTAATTTAAAAATGTGAACAAAGCAACTTCTCCTAGATGCCAGAAAAACCGAGAGCCTACATTTTTCAAGGCAAGTATTGTGTTGCTGAAGAGAATTAAAAAATTTGCTTTCCAAAGCTGCATCTAACATCAGGTGCCTAGTCATCATTTACCTGTTTCTTTGCAATCTGAGACCAGATCCACCCATTGTGGTCAACAGCATCACTTTCTTCTTTTCTTTTTCATTAGCATATTAAGGAATGTTTTTCTTGTAGTTTTATAGTGTTCTGAATGCAGAAAAGTTTATTTACAGTCACATTCTGAATGTGATAAAGTTCATTAAACTGATCTACTTAATGTCACATTCTGAACACGGTGAAGTTTAATAAACTTATCTACCCCTTGGGTCAGAGTAAGACACAAACAAGGTCAAATGGCATGATGCAAAATTTATTAATTCCACATTGCTTTAAGAAATCCAGCAAGAGAGAGACAGAGTGGGTGGCAGGGAGAGAGAGAGAAAGAATTCAGCTCTCGTGAATCCAGCAGTGTCCTTTTAGTCCGAAGTTCAGCATGTCCTTCATCCATTGACAA
Organism: Urocolius indicus; assembly: GCA_013401255.1. Lineage (NCBI taxonomy): Eukaryota > Metazoa > Chordata > Aves > Coliiformes > Coliidae > Urocolius > Urocolius indicus. Next base: position 116,843 of record WBNH01007298.1, read on the forward strand.
GCCCCACCCCTTTAATTAATTAGCATAGCAGGCAAGAATGTATACGTCTGCCTTACATATGGGACTGAAGTAGGTGGAGTCTTCCAGGAGCAGTTGTGCACTTGCACAGTGAGGATCTCAGGTCCTTCTAGATAGTAGACCCATGCAATAGGTAGACCCATTCATATGCAGTGCAATCGGTACTCCATCATATTATTTTAATAACTTTTCTAGGAAATTACTAGGAACTCTGTCTGCAACCTGCCTCCATGGGCTCCTGCCTCAGTCCTCTTCCCTTTTTGTGGTTAGATAGAGGCAGACATACCATAACAACCTTGTGCCTGTTCATAGCAATCCCATACCAACCTTATGAAGACACAATGCTTGAGACACCTGTGTTCTCTCTGAGTGTCTTACAGGTTTTCTATAGCTGATATCTGTCTAAACCATAATATTTGTCCAACCTTCTATTGAGCCCTGATTTTTCTGTTTTAAAACAAACATAGGGTTCATTAATATGACTTGGAGATAAGAATTTATTGTCTCCTCAATAAGTGCTTCAGTTTTTGACTTTTGAAATAACTTTCTTATATGCATGCTGTATCAACAGCTAGGGATGGGGAAAATCATAAATTATACCTTATTGAACTTTTGAAATTTCTGTGAAGAAACAAAAGGCCTTTTATCATCATGGTCTGTGAGATGATCCTGGCCTCCTCCTATTGTCTTTGCAATAGACTTTGGGAACCTCCCTGAAGCCTGCTTTGCTTTAGAGCAAATTCCATTGTAACTGTGCAGAAATTTCAATAGAGATCTAGCCTTCTGAGAGCTGTTTCAAGGTAGTTTCTCTCTAGAGTGGAGACACTAAAAGATTGACCTGAAATCCTAAAACATCAGGCAAGGATTTTTTTCAAGGGTCGTCAATATTAGGTACAGCTTGGAAACCTGCAGGGATATAATTTCTCGGAATCTATTTCAAATATGGCTGGCATTCAAAAGGAAGTAGAAAGGCAGTGTTTTCAAAAGTGCTCATGGTACCAAAAAATACCTTGGAACTGTGGGCACTTCTGAGATTTTAACCTGAGATTTATTTTAGCTCAGCAAGACAGCAAGACAACTGTGACATATCACAGTTATAAAAACAAAGAACATAAAAATAGAGAGGCCTATGTATATGTCATGTTTAAAAATTAGTTTATTGGATGAAAGTTTTTCCATATTGGCAGCTACTGCATTAAACTAGCTCAAATAAAAACAGTAGGGGGCTCATGTCATTCAAAACTTTTTTTCACACTGATGTTGAGATGTCAATAAGAATGTCTTTAATATATAACCAGAAATATTCAAAAGTTGTGAATATTGGAAGGAGGGAAAACCAGAAGAAGGGAAGAGTCTAATTCTGCTTGTTCTTTTGCATGCATTCACTCACATGTCTGTATAATAAATATGCATGAGAAATAAATGCCTGTGTACATTGAGATGCACAGTGCATGGATAACTTACCTGTGTTATAACGGCTATAACATTATAACAAGGATATAATTGTGATTTAATTATGCTGGGATTCAGTTTTACAGTGTGATAGAAACTGGTTCTTTTGTTACTGAGCTTTCAATTAACCCAGAAGGTCATTATTCGCTCAGATCCTCCCCAGTGACAAAATTTGTGATCGATGTGTAAGGATAGGTTTTAATATTTTCAACAGAATGGTGGTAAAGAAAGTCCAGAACTATTGCATTGAGTTAAAAAAATTTGGATCATAATCCTCACCAGCATTTTGGTCAGGGTGCTCGTTTTGCTTGTTTCAGAAGGTAGCTTAGCCTCCATTTTAGAAATGGAAGAAGCAATTATGAGAGCAAATTATGGTTGGCTTGCTTACCCTCTGTATTATTCTGTTTACTTAAAGATAATATAAATCTAATAATGATATCAAGATCATAACAAATTCTGATTTTGAAAATTACTACTTAATCATCTTAGTCACCGGTGTAGTGTCAGGTTAGGAACAGAGTTATTGAAAGTAATGATTTATCCTCCCGAAATAACCATCGTTAATGTGAGAACTATTAAAAAAAGTGTAATCTGCATTGCTACCAGATGCTTAACAGTTCCAGTGCAAATATTTTTAATTCCAAACTAGGTTATTGTAAAACCTCACCTGTACTGTATCAGCTTAGATACAAAGGACTGCTTGTGTGTATGATACATATTCATCCCTGTGCTTCAGAAAAGGGATGTTAATATGATTTAGTCATCTGGAGATGCACCAATTGGTTTTCTTAATGATCACTTGACTTCTCTTATGGAAGTGATCCCCTGAGCAGTCTCTGCTGGGAGACCTAGTTCAAGAGGAAATAAATATAATCTCTAAAAGTCTACTGCCACTTTCTTCTTCTGTTGACATATAAAAGAAATATAGATAGCTATGAGAATAACTATATCCCTTTCCCCCCCACCTTTTCTTGGCATATGGTTTACATCCATCTCCATGCCAAGTGGAAAAAGAAGGCAGCTTATTCACGCAATGTTCAGTTAGTCACCATGTGTACTTCTGTACATTGCTTTTTCGTTGACTTTTAAAGCCCTTAGATAGTTCTGCCAGTGAATGCTGTTCCTATCTCTCCTCTTCCCACCCTCCTTTCAAGTCATTACACAGAAAGGTAGATATCTACATATATATGTCATCACCTTCCACAGGCACTGTGCTGTCGCTGCCTTGAGTTTCCAGCTTTTCTATGGTAAGGAGGAAAGTGAAGTTAGACAAAGATGTTACCTCACTTTTCTATGGTAAGGAGGAAAGTGAAGTTAGACAAAGATGTTACCTCAAAGAGCTGAAAAATTGCTTTTTCTGGCCATGCTGGTAGCATAGGAAACACGTTCTCATGTGTGGCACAAGTAATATTTGCTCTACTAATGAAGGCAAGGATAGATTTCTATCAATGGAGTTAGACTATTTGAAATAATTGTTTTAAGTATAAATTATGACATGTTTTCATCTTTCATTGTTAAAATGAAAGGCTTTAATCTACAAGAAAGTACAACCTTTGCCTGATAGAAAGAGTTGGCTGGGCAGTTTCTGTGTCTTCCTTGCTTATGTCATTTATTTTAAAATGAAAGTATTTTGGGAGTGCAAAAACAGTGTGCTGTTTTTGTGGTTACTGTTGATTTTCAAATTAAGAACAAGAAGTATGTATGGAGCACAATACCAGCAGAACATTTCAGATTGTACAGCTTTAGTGTTCTAGAAAAAATGCCCAGCCTGTACTAGGTACTTAAGCTTAACTGGTCTTACTTCTATTACCTCAAACATGGTGAGGCGAGGAATCACTAATGAAGCTGAGTTAGAATTATGGATCTGCTGAAGTAGGTGAAGTGGTGAAGATCATTCTGACAGCAAACATCCTAAGGTTTAAAATAAAGAATAAGGTAGATGTGGCAGAATTTTGAACATTGTCCTAACCTTCTTCTGGGGGAAGCTGTGGAAAACAGAATATATAATTCCAGCACGAGGAGAAACAGCCTTACACCGCATATAGTAAGCATACAAAAATGAAGTTAAAATCAGAGTAGATAGTGGTATATTTTTTAATTATTTCATTCTGTCTAATGCTATTAGGAAAAAATATTATAAAGAAAAGGTGGTGGAGTCACCATCCCTGGAAGTGTTAAGAGACGGTTGGATGTTGCACTTAGGGAAATGGTCTAAAGGTTGATAGGGCTGGGACAAAGGCTAGACTTGATGATCTTAAAGGTCTTTTCTAGTCAAAACAATTCCATGATTCTACATTTCTATAATAAGATTAATGCTGTTATGGGAAAACACAGAAAACTATTTTAAAAGACATAGCAACATGCTACCTGAAAAAATATGGTATGATTAAGGACAGAGAGTATTGATATGTGCAAAGTATACCAAAATTACCGTGAAGTGCTCTGGAGGTGCAGCATTACTGACATGATAAATTAATCAGTATTGTACTTAGATTTTCCAAATGTGTTTGTGAAGTCTCAGAGTTACAATTAATGCCTATCGTGAACAGTCATAGGAGAGGAAATACTGTGTTTCTTAGAGAAAATTGAATTTGGATTATTAATAAATTCAGTTTGTGCTCTTTGTCTCAACTATTTATGTACTACATCTACTCAAATACATACTGTAAGAAGGACATTTTTCACTTGAAATTTTTTCCATGAGGAAGATGTGGATAAAAATCAAGTGAAAGCTTTTGTGAGTTTTGGCAGCTTTGGTTCAAAATTTCTTTTAGCTTAAAAGGAAGTTAGTGCTTCCCCATTTTCATAGAAATCACAGAATCATAGAAACATTTTGGTTGGAAAAGACCTTTGATGTCATTGAGTCCAACCACTAACCTCACATTGTCACACTAAACTAAACTATGTCCCTCAGCACCTCATCTACGTGTCTTTTAAGCAGAGATGGTGACTCCACCACCTCTCTGGGCAGCCCATTCCAGTCTTTTAGCAACCCTCTCAGTGAAAAATTCCTCCTAATGTCTAATCTAAACCTCCACTGGCACAACTTGAGGCCATTTCCTCTTGTCCCATCATTCATTACTGGGAAGAGGAGAGCAACCTCTACCTTGCTACAATCACCTTTCACGTAGTTGTACAGAGTGTTAAGATCTCTCAGCTTGCTCTTCTCCAGGCTAAATCACCTCAGTTCCCTCAGTCACTCCTCAGAAAACTTGTTCTCCAGACCCTTCACTGGTTTTGTTGCCCATCTCTGGACACACTATAGCACCTCAGTGTCCTTCTTGCAGTACTCAACAAAGTATTTGAGCTGTGGCCTCACCAGTGCTGAATACAAGGGGACAATGGCTTCCTTGGTCCTTCTGGTCACACTCTGCTATATTTATGAAGGTTATTAACTTTATTAACTAGGGAGATATTTAATATCATAGAATTATAGAATGGTAGGGTTGGAAGGGATCTTTAGAGAACATCTATTCCAGCCCCCTGCAGAATCAGATCAAGCTAGATCAGGTCACATAGGAACATGTCTTGAAGACCTCCAAGGAAGGAGATTCCACAACCCCTCTGGGCAGCCTGTTCCACTGCTCCATCACCTTCACAGTAAAATAGTTTTTTTCTTATATTTAAATGGAACTTTTTGTGTTCCAGCTTCATCCCATTACCCCTTGTCCTGTTGCTAGCTACTATAGAAAAAAGGGATGCCCCAACCTCCTGACACCCACCATTAGATATTTGTAAATATTAATAAGATCCCCCCTCAATCTTCTCTTTTCTGAACAGCCCCAGTTCCCTTTGAATTTTGTGTAAAAGAAAAAGAAATGTATCAAGGGGTTTTGATTTTGAGCTTCAAAAACAAATCTGCAAAAGTCCACTTTCAAGATTCTTCCTACTCACTTATTGGAACTTTTGGTAAACTTAAAAGGACTATTAGTTCCTGCTGCCCTCCCTCCTTCTTTTAGTTATGCATATGCAGTATTCTTCTGTAGCAGGCTTTTAATAGCTGACTCTATTAAATTCTATTATATGTATACATAATAGATGGATAATTTTAATTTATGCAAGTATAATGACCTTCCATCAAGTTGCCAGAAATAATAAAACTCGAGTGAGGATCAGACTTCTTTGTCTGAGAATTGCAGAGTCTTAAAATAAATGAATTTGTTATTCTCTCCTGAATACTTTGCATTTCTTGGGCTTAACGCCTAATAGAAAGTCAATTGAAAGATTCTTATTGACTTGGTTGTATTTGGATCAATGCCTGGAGAGCTGGATGTACTTTTGGTGAGATCGATGGTAAAAATACCTTCGATTTTGGTGGTTTGTATTGGAGCTAATTAATTTTACCAGGAAGAGTTTAATAATATTTTTTAAAGTATTTTCAGAATAATGTTTCCTCTAATAATCATCTTTGAAATATGAAATTCCTTATTATTATATGCATATCTGTGCATGCAGAGATTTAGTAAGGCCAGTAGTGATTTGTATATGCATGAAACAATAAAGAATTTAAAACTTAGTTGTTCACTTCCAGGAAGTGCTAAAGAAAAAGGAGAACTAGGTTTCAGAGATCTGGTATTTCAGAAGTGCTGATCATGTATATCAGTAGCTAAAGTCACAGGAAGCTGGACATACTCAGCACCTTTGAAAATCTGGCCAACATCATACTAGCTAAGTGGGCATCAGAGATCACTCTGGAACCCTGGAAGACTTTGGATCATTATGTTTATCAGAGTCATGAGATTTAATATTCTGCTACCTTGAGGCACAGTAAAATTTCTTCAGGCTGATGTTATGTAATACAGAATTATGCTAATATTTAATATTTCCTTACTCTCCTTATATGCATGATAATTTGTGGTTTCATTTCTCTCTCATTATTATATATATATGCTACAGAAAATGTAATTGTTATGGGCAGTGATTGTTGTTCTCTTTGTGGAACAAAAAACTCAGCATCCAGACTATGATTTAAACTGAAGAAAAATTACTATGAAAGATTTCCAGACTTGCTTATGGGTTTGAATTATGAAAACAATGCAATCAAAAAATAATAATTTATGGGTCTAGACAGGCAGGTGAGAATGCGATTCAGTGTACACAAACATTAAGTTAATTAGAATGGGAGCAATGAATTAATCTAGGGAATTTGTGCTAAATGCAGCAGTCATCTCACAGATAGGTTAAAGATCTAAGTTTGTAGGAAAGAAAATAAATAAATTACTGAAATGGTCATGCCATGCCTTATAAACCATGCAGTTAAGTTTCTCTTTTGTATTAGCAGAGACACAGATTTAAAAAAAAAAAAAAAAACCAAACCTCTGAAAAGGGATTTTTTAATATATATATAAACTGGTTTTTAATGCATCAACTTGTATACTCTGCACAGTCTATTATTATGTTCCTGAGCCTAGAAATGTGTTTGAGGGAAGCAACTACTTTCATCAACTTCTTCTGTCTTAAGACAAGGAGAAGTTCTGACTTTATGCTGCCTACTTCTTTTGTACTTTTGGGACGACAAAAACTTCCTTCCCAAACAGCATGCTATATGACAGGGACATACCTGCCAGCCCCGTGGCAAGAGAATATCTCAGAACCAGTGTTTTTCAGCTGAAATGTCACGTGTTATTCACAAAATGCTCCAGCCCTCAATACTGATGAATATCCTGAGGTGCTTTCTTCTACCAAAGATGAAGAGCCTGGCTGAGGATGGATAGATATCTAAAACAATTATCATGTGATAGCGATATGGAAAGAATTGCATGTAATCATGGCATTATATGAAATTATCTTGGAGACCAGATTGCAGACTCTGAGATCCCTCACATGTCAAGATTACACTGTAAATTGAATCCATGTGCTAGTTGAACTGTTTAAGAACCAAAACTTTATTATTGAATTTGATGGAAAGTCTTCCTTTGATTTTACTGTTGCAAGGTGTGTGGAAATGAGAGTTTTGATCCAGCAGGAGGAGAGAATGTAAATACTGAACTTAATTTTCCTGAAGCCTTGTTGAACTTTAAAAAAAAAAGTGCTAAAACAATTAAGAATAGAGGAGTTTGGACAGTGATGTTATACTGGTAACAAAAACTGTGCATTTTTTAGAATTAAAGTGGATCAATTTAGAGAGGCAAGCAAAAGTGCAAACATTTAATTAACATAAACATGAAGAAGCTTATGACCTCTTCATAAAACAACTCTTAGTTTTCATATTGTTACGTTTAAAGGTCTGAAGTACTGTATGGATTATGTCCAGTCTTGTTTTCAAGGATTCTTTCTTTCTCTTCCCTTTTTCTTGTTCCCTAAGTTGTTTTCCTGCCATATCCTCAAATTCAAGTTCATGTGCTGTGTGTATTCTGCAGTCTCAGCAAGTCTCAGTGAACGCACGTGTCAGTCTCAGGGGCCTCAGTGATTACATACATTTTCTTTCCCACAGAATAAGGCATACCGTATAGCCAAAAGAACAGAGAATCATTTCAGAAGGTGACTGTATGGTGTACTCATATGGAATATCTTGTTGATGAGGACCATTGATTAGTTATGGTTAATAAAAGAATAAAAGCAGCAAGAACAAAGCCAATAAGTATGTGGCCAAAATTAGGAGACATTCTTTTGTGAATAGCTTTTTTTTAAACATATAAATACAAAACTTCTGCCTCCATAAAGGAGAATTAGTTTATAATGTACAGATAAAAAAGTAACACATCTTTCTTCCATAGCAGGAGCTTTCCTAGTTAACATTAGATTTTCCCAGATGTTTTAAATCCATCCCAGTCTAATCAGGTTCTTTTAATCCTGGATTCTGTGCACTGGTTACTAGCCAACATCCTTGCATATGAAGTCTACAGATATTTCAATAACATGGCACCAACTCTTCCAGAACATTGCCATGTATAAAAAGAGCTGATGAAAAATTTAGCAGACATTTTAACAACCTTATTAAGATTTAAAGAATACTTCACTCTTTGCAAGAGCTGAACAGTTGAGCTGTTCACTGGAACCTGACTGATCACCCAAAGGAAGAAACACTGAATCATAAGAGACTATTGTGATTATTTGGAGAATCAGAGCTCTGGGTGATAGAGCATCTCTTCCAAGAGCTAAGCATCTTTGTCAACCTATCCTACATGAGTACTTCTCTGCTTATTGTATCTATTGTATATTTTATTAAGCACATACTCTTTGTTATATTTTGTAATATAGTGCTTCCTAGTTTATAGCTGCCTAATGCTCATGTAATTTTAGAGAAGCACAAAATATTTGCACCCCTTCCTCTCTGCTAGGCATGCCTGTCTCAAAACTAAGTGGAAGGCATGTGTACCCACTGTGTTGGAAGCCATGACAGTGCAAAATTTAGGCAGATGTTAGGCATTTATGGCTGGCAATGTGTGATTTGAGAAAAAAAATGACCAGATGTGAGCAATGATACATTTTCAGAGTATCCTGAGTGATGCTTTTAGCTCCTGATGACAGCTTGACTAAGAGAGAGAGCTCAGATAGCTATGACCCACTGAAAGAGGGCCAGATTTGCACAGGACAGATCAAGGTTTGTTTCTTATGAATATAAGCCAGAACCAAGATCTGGCCCATTAACTCCCTGTCTTTTAAATTTATGAGGTCTAAGTGAGGATAAGGATATGGTGTGCACTGCAGCACAAAGTACCAGTGAAGCAGTTTTTCAGTGAACGTGCAGCATGAACAATATAATTTTTAATACTAGTCAGAGAGACTAGTGTGTTGATGCAGAACAAGAGTAGTGGAAAACTGCTGCTGATGGCCTGAACCAATCCTGATCCTAACTCCAAATAATTCTCATCCCACCACTTTCACTATTAATTCATCTGAAGAACCTGCAGAAATACAAGTAAGTATGAACAGGATCTACATCAGGCTAGAAAACTGCTGAAAGGTGAAAGGTGTAGAGGCAATTTTACAGAGCCTGATGCTTTGCTTCAGGCATTTGTTTAAGTAAGCATTGCTATTATATTTAATCACTTTGAGCTAATAAGGAAAGCTTGTTTTAATACTACTCTGGTTTTGTGAGGTTCTACCATAATTGTAACACATATTAGTTAATTAGACCATTTAATTCAGGTTTTCTCTGTGAAACCTCAGTGTTACCACCAAACTGTAAACTTGTTTTAATATTTAATGCTTATTTGCTTTTTGTCTTCTAGACTATTTTGTTATCTTGAGCCTTTCTCACTTTTCACTTACACCACTGTGTCAATGAGTAGTAACTATAGCAAAATCACTGAATTTAATCTGGTGTATTGGATGGCAGAACTGAATGCTCTGAGCCTGGCTCCTGTTTCACCCAATTTAGTTACTTAAATTTTACAGTCACTGACATTAACTCATCGCACCATGGTCATACAGCAAATAGAGGCAGAACAGAGACTTTATCTGGATTTCCTGAAATCCTGGTTACCAGTTACATCTTCATCTGCTTCTCAATAACTTACCTAAGTTGTCGAATCAATATCTCTCTTACCTGAGCATGACATCCTTGACATCAGTGCTTCTCCATTGCTAGTGCATCACTGAGCAGCCTTTTCCTTTCTCTCCCAGCAAGAACCATAGGTGTATAATATTTGCCTTGCCTATCAATCTTGTAGGGATTCTTCCCATTTGACAGTGGGCTGTTGCCACTGTTGAGTGTCTTTTTGGTTTTTCACTTAGATCATACCAGTCACAAGAATTTATGCAACAATAACAGACAAGATAAGGATTTAATGAACTGATATTGTCAGTGTCCTGGTGGTTTATGCTTAATTTAACAATCTCCCTAACAACAGATGTGTTTTCCTGTTAAGTGTTTGTAGAGGCTTAAAAATGTGTCTGTTCATGAAAGCCCATTTACACTGAAGCATTGTGATGCTCCAGAGGGTGGATTAGCTGAAGGAACTGACTCATGCATTTCTTAGCTTTTGATAATTATCTAGCCTACATTGAATAAGGGCTGCTGAGGAACAAAAGACACAGTCCCTCAGTTTTGCCAGTTCCCTGTGAAATTATCCTGAAGCATTCGGCGCAGCAGCATGAAACAACTAACGCAGCTTTAACTTCTTGTGCTAGAATTTGTAGGTGATAATCTATGTTCAGTCAAGGACAAAATGTAACTCCAGATATTCCCTCAGGGAGATGTAAATCATGCTTGCTGCTGCAGCATTATACATTCTCTGTGGCTTAATAATGCCGCTTGTACAGGACTGAGAAGTCTTTGCGTATTCTGCTATTGGTTAGGCACTTCTCTTCTTACCAGGTCTCTGGATCCAAGGATGGGATTTAAGCATTACAACCTCAACAGGTCTCATCATGCTGCATTTTGGAGCTGGAATATCTTCTTATTTTCTGTTCAAGCCTCACCCTCAGTGGACTTGCAAGTTACTGCCAACACACTGAATGTTACAGACTGTGTTCTTCCTGTTCACTGTGGAACTCCATTAATGTCCTGAAACCTTATTGTTGCCCACACAGTTGGGTTTTTTTTTCCTGACACAGTGAATTCCAGGGAACAACAGAGCAAAAGTATTGAGCCTTTCCCTTGCTCAGGCAGATGCACTTTTTAAGACTTATTATGTAGCATTGCCTTCTCATTTATGGACAAGCACAAAGAGCATTATCTTACATGAAGCTACTTTACAGTAACTTCTACCAATTAAAATAAAAAGTGAAAAGATTATGCTATAGAGCCTTAATAACCATTCAGCATATTTGATAATGTCACTGCTGTTGGTGTCATATTCACCACTATGTTTAATAGCTGAACAGATGCAGCTCACTAGAGCACCACATGGTATGCAGCAGCAGGGAGTCCCATTTGACAAGTTGGTTCTGTTTTATTTCCTTCCCAGAGAGCCTTCCCTGATATCCCAAGTTCCTATAGTGTTTTGATTTGCTCTTCAGCAAATAAGAAAAGGCAAGATGATTCTTAACCGCTTGTGTTCAAAGCAAGGGTTCAAAAGGGTTTTGACTTTATAGTGAAATACGAAATTCCTAATAATGCTAACATAAGGCATGTTTTAATGTAAAAATGTCAGCCTTTCATCTGAAAAGTGTGGGGTTTTAGCAGGTTGCATATATCTATTATCATACTTTTAGGATAGTAGCTAAGCAGATTTTTGTAAGGTTTGGGGATTTTTATTTTTTATTAGTAATTGCAAGATTTTGTGTACATGTCCACAAGTCACTTTGCACAGTGAGTAGTAACTCTTGGCTTTAATGGTGCCATGGAATGCTGTGGTTGTTTGGTGCTCTCCACGGAATAATGCAGAGCAGCATTTTGTGAGACTTTCCAGTCTTTTAATTGCTTGTCTAGAAAAAAACACCTGAGCATATAATCTGAGGCTAAAATATGGTGGCTATACACTTAATATGTTCTAAAAATACATAGGATGATACAGAGTAAATAATGAAACCTTGGCAGTATGATTTGGGTATTTGTTTCCAGGAAATTTGTAATAAAGATGTGAAAAAGAGTGAAAGTACTGCAAGAATTATATTCTCCAGCTTGTATTACCTGGTTCATAACTAAGTACAGAAACGCTCTTGGTTAGATTTCCTATTTGTTATTAATGCGGTTATATAGTTAAAAATAGGTGCTGCCAAGGAGTAAATTAAAGGGCAGTGTCTTCCTTGGAGCTAAAAACTTGTTACAGTTTTGTGCTCAGCTGATAGGCTCCTTTGGAAGATACTTAAGATTTTTGAGTTTCTATTCCTAATCCACTTTTAACATATTTTACCGGCTATTTAAACTGACATTCTTAAGGCATTGATTTTTCTTTCTTCTTTCTTGCTTTTCACTGCATATTCAAATTAAAAAAAAAAAAAATCCACCAGCACGTCTCCTTGTCACAGCTGTAGTGTGGTACACGATGACACCAAGCTGTGCTAGTGTGGGAGGAGGGGAGATAGGGGTTGCAAGTACTGTGGAGAACCGATTAAAATTCAAAATGAGCTTGATAAAGTGGAGAAATAGTCTGAAATCAGGAAGATGAATTTCTACAAAGGAAAGCGCCGAGTTCTGTACCTAAAATGGAAAAATCAAAAGCACAGCTATAAAATGAAAAGTAATTGTGGCCAAGAAGCTGTTCTACAGAAAAGATTGGGAAGTTACAGCTGATTGCAATTTGCTGCAGAGACAGAAAGGCATCAGTTTGGGATGCATTGACAACATGTGGGGTGGCAGAGAAGGCAAAGAAGTTAATTGTTCACTCGGTAGCATTGGGATCATAGCTAAAGAAGTTTTTCCAGTTTGAGTGCTCGGCTTTGAACAGGAGGTAAGCAAACTAGGTAGCTAGTAAAAGAACTAGTAATAGGCTCTAGTTTAATTAACATGTAGTTTCTAAGAAGAAAATGAAACAATTGTCTATATTTTCTTTATAAAATAGAAGGCTGGGAGTGACTGGATGTGAAAACCATGTTTTAACATGTATAAGTTGTTATAATTTGTTTCCCCTGTCAGAATAAGGTAAGAGATGGTGTAATTTGTAACAATGCTGTTAGGTACTGGAAAAAAAATTTCCAGCTATCTTTGATGGTTAGCAGTGAGCAGGTTATGTAGGCAGGCCTTGTCAATTTATGCTTTCAAGATTAGACTGTGTTCCTATTGGTAATGGGAATGTCATAGAGACTTCTGCTATATATTTTTTCTAAAGTTAGCCTAGATGTGTCTGCTGTTGCCAGTGAGTGATGGATGTTGTGAGGTTTTTCTTAAGCTGAACACTCCCATTTATTCTGCAGTTTTTAATTGTAAAGTTTAAGTCTAGGAATCAATTAAGATGAACACATAGATGTAAGCATAGTGAAGTTCTCTGTTCTCATTCCTAAAAACACAGAAAAGGGAGAGAGTAAGCTGCTGCTAAGCATTTTCTTTTAATAGCCATTGGTCTGTGTTGTCAGCAAACTCTAAGGCTGTGTGCGGCAGTACAAGGTGTGACCTGCTCTCCCTTCGCTATATCCACATCCTGTCTTGTTTAACAATAACCAGCTGCTTTGCTGCTATAAGCAGCAACGAAATTTTAATCAGTACATCTGAAAATTGCTCTCTAGCCAACCAAGGGACTGTTAGTGTGTTCTTATTGACTGTTGGCATGTCACTCCTCTTCAGCTTGTGGGAAAGGTGGTGGTGATGTAACTCACTTTGCCTCCTCGCCCACCTCTCAAATGTTAGCAAGTTTTTGCTTTGGTTGCTGTGTGGGAGTGGTGAGGTAATTTGAACTTTCCTAGTGTAAATCCAAAATAAGCAAAATGAGCTAAATCGATTACTGAGCAAAATTCATTTGACTCTCTTGCAAGAATAATCTGCAGTTGAGGTGAATTTATTGGTAAGGGTTTTTTAGCTATTTGGCCAGTCCACTAGCTGCAGATATAGCTGCACAGTTGTGTGAAATGGTTTTTAAGGTTTGAGGTTTTTTCATCACAATAGTGCATGCATGTTCACAGTATTACAGAATCTTAAGGGTTGGAAGAGACCTTGAAAGATCACCCTGTTCAACCTCCCTGCCAGAGCAAGCTACCTAGAGTAGTCACACATGAACTCGTCAAGGTGGGCTTTGAACATTCTCAAAGAAGGAGACTCCACAATCCATCAGGGCAGACCTTTCCAGTGCTTTGTCACCCTCACAGTGAGAAAGTTTTTCCTTATGTTTTTCTAGAACCACTTGTGTTCCAGTTTGTACCCATTGCCCTTTGTCTTATCATTGGCCATCACTGAGAAGAGCCTTCCTCCATCCTCCTGACACCAAGCCTTTATGTAAACATTAATAAAGTCACCCCTCAGTCTTCTCTTCTCCAAGCTGAAGAGCCCCAGCTCCCTTAGCCTTTCCTCAGAAGGGAGATGCTCTGCTACCTTTATCATCTTTGTGACCCTGCACTGAACTGTCTCCAGCAGCAACCTGTCCTTCTTGAACTAAGGGGCCCAGAACTGGACACAATATTCCAGATGTGGTCTCACAACGGGCAGAGTAGAGAAGGAGGAGAACCTCTCTCGACCTATTGCCCACAGCCCTTCTAATATACTCCAGGATGCCATTGGCCTTCTTGGCCAACGTGCCCCAACAAGGGCGCATTGCTGGCTCACGTTCATCCTGCTGACCACCAGCACCCCCAGGTCCCTTTCCCCTACTCTACTCTCTAAGAGTTCATTCCCAACCTGTGCTGGTACCTGGAGTTATTCTTTCCCAGATGCAAGACTCTACACTTGCCCTTGTTGAATTTCATTAAGTTTCTCTCTGCCCAACCTTCCAGCCTGTCCAGGTCTCATTGAATGGCAGCACAGCCTTGTGGTGTGTCAGCCACTCTCCCCAATTTAGTGTCACCAGCAAACTTGCTGACAGTGCCCTCTGTTACCTCAGCAAGGTCATTAATGAATGGATTGATCACTACCAGTACCAGCACTGACCCCTGAGAGACTCCACTAGATACAGACCTCCAACTAGACCTTGCGCTACTGATCACCACTCTCTGCCTTCGTTACAATCAGTTAACAATCTACTTCACTACCTGGTCATCCAACCCACATTGTCCCAGTTTTGCTGTGAGGATGCTGTGGGAGAGGGTGTCAAGTTAACAATCACATATATGTGCATATCATGGAAGATAAGATTGTCTGTTTAATTTCTAAAAGAGACTCTCTGGTTTCTTAACATTAATTACTATTTGTGATAAGATTTTCTAATGATTTTAGCAGAATGCTGATTTAAAAATATCTCTTATTAATGGTTATCACAAGTTTGGTCTCAAATCATAAAAGCTTATCATGTAGAAGGTTTTATCTGTTTGGAATTGTTCTTTGGGGCTAAATCTTGAAAATCTCTTGGTTAATTGCCTTTGTAAGTGGACCGTATTCTGAGGTTTCCTCGGGATCAAAGGCAGAGTACTGCCCTGAGTAGCTGCATCTTCAGGAACTTAGTCTGAACTAAAGCAGCTTACTTTTGGAATTGTCACTTTGTGGTGACAGCTGATGGTGGCCTGCTTAGATATTAATAGATATAATTGCTGTTTTTCTGCTGTGAGCAGTCATTTGCCTCTGCGTCACGGAAGGTAAATCTCTGCTTGTGTCATCCTATTCTTTAATCTCACTTTCTAGCCCCCTTCTCCCCAAATTGTGTCATGCAGATTCACCAGTTATTTTACACTTCTGCAGTCAGAAAGGTAGGCCATGGATTTACTTCATTGCCCCAAAATATAGAAGTCATAATAATGCATGTCCTTGCATCAGGTTGGAAGAAAAATGATGAATAAAAACATTGCTGTGACTGCGTCAGGATTGTCACTTTATCTGTCTTGTAATGGAGATGTTGTTCAGCATGTCTCATTATGATATTAACCTGCACTATCCCCTGACACAGATGTAATATTGGGAATACTAGTGCATGACAAATGTATTACTTTTGACCCTTCTGAGGCAGCAGTCACAAACACTTTTGGTTTGCTGGCAAAACTAATTGGTTCCCTGTAGTTTCATTTTCTCACTCTAAACATTTGAGAGATTCATACTGCATTTTTGGTGTAATGTACAGTAACAATAAAAATTGAGACAGGGAAATGTCCTTGCATGAATCATATTCTTGACAAACATACTACTCACCAAGTGTTTATCAGAAACGTTCTTTGCATTTTTAGTGTTTTTTAAAATTATGGACAGGATTGATTTCTGCATCTGAATTTTTCACATATGAGTTTATGCTTTAGAAAGTTTACTGACTCTGAGTATTTTTTAAACTTTTTTTTAAGTGTTGACTTGCAAGAGAGTTCCTAATCATAAGCAAATTGCTTACCTGTGGTGAGTTGGAGAGTGTACAGAAAGCTAAGTGTATTCATGGAAACACTTCAGGAGGTGAAGAAAGTGGTGGAGCCTTCCCTCCATCCTACTCTGCTATGCTTCCCTGTGTGCCTGACTGGTTCTGAGCAGTCCTAAATTATAGTATGAAGGGAAAAACTGGTACTCATATTTCTGGTCCTATTCGGAAAGTATTAGAAGTCCTTTGTCTTTTAAGGCTGGTTTTTAGGAAGTTGATGGAGTTTCTTGCTACTGCTCAGATGACTCTTCTAGAAATATTCAGGGTGGAATGCTAGTATTTATTTTGTCCTCTATTTTAAGCACATGCACCTATCTCAGGAAAAACTTTATGGATTTTCAAATTTCTGTTATTTTTGTCTAATATAGATTAAAAATACCCATCCTAGCCTTTGTAGATGCAAATCGAGGACTACCATTTAGGAACCGTCCATATGTTTCTGTTCACCTCCAGGAACTGGACATGGAGAAAGATCAGTGATCTGATATAGGTAGTACTAAGTTAGAAAATAATGATTTTGCAGTCTAATTTCTCAAGGGAAACTGGAATGTGGAGAAATTTTAGGATTGGATGGAATGTACAAACGAAGGCAAAAGGAATCAATTCTTGGCACTACTAACCAATTGGTGCTGACTTCAGTGGGACTAGAATAAACCTAGATCCAAGATGAAGTTCAGACTAGGATCTGAACCTGACTCCCACCCTGTAGCTTGAGAACTTTAGTGTCAGCTTTTGACGTTTGAATCTTTTTTTCATTCTATGTTTCTAAAAATGTAACATTTTAAATGTTGTTGCTATGCATCAGGAGGGAGATAGTTTTCAAAACTTTCCTTTTATTAATCTAATAGTCTTAGTGAAAATACATCTGCATGTTGACAGCAAAGTTGTCCTGTTTATTTGGTGGTTGGTCTCCATGATCTTAAAGGTCTTTTCTGACCAAAACTATTACATTGTTCTGTTTTATGGTCATTGTAGTCCTTGGTTGCTGTTGCTTGTTGTTGCTAAATTCAGGATCCATACAGGAAAGAGTCTGGAAGTTGGTTGAAAGATTTGCAAATAAAGTTCAGGATGGAGATGCATTTTATACCTTGCTAAAATAATCAAAATAATTCCTAACTATTGTTTCTAGAGTAGTTGAGAAGTGAAGGAGGCAAGGAAGTTGGAGGGCACTGCAACAGTTGCACAGCATTAGGAGGAATGTCACTGTACGTCAACTTTTAAAATGAAACATGGCATATTTGCACTTCCTAGAATCCACTGTACATTTCCAAAGGCCAAAATCTTTTCTAAATCCCTTAATACCACTGAATTTATTATGTCTTCTTAGCACAATTGAATATGTCTGGAGATGTGGACAAGGGACATGAAGATAAAATGCTGTATTGTCAGAAAAGACAGAGCAATTATGTGAAACATTCTCTTGCAAGTTGTAGTGGGTATTCCTCTAGCTGTGAAAGAAGTTTATGATTTTTTTTTATTACCAATTCTAGCCACCTGAGATATTTTAAATCCGGGTTCTGTATCATATTTCCTTGATTTATTAACATCCCTAGGAATGCATAGGTAATGTAATGATTCTCTGTATCCATCACTTGTTATAAAACTTCCAAAAGGTTCAGCAATTCAAAGAAAAAAATAATGCATTAGAAGCATTAATACATACACAAAAGATGATTTTTTAAAGGCTTCTTAATAGTTTAAGAATAAATAATATTTTAAAAGCCAGCTTCAACCCCTCCATTTTATTTCCCGCTCATAGTGAATTTCTCTGTAAGTATTTTAAGGCTCTAAAATTCGGCAGAGAACTAAATTATTGGGTTTGATTTCTATCTGCTATCATAGAATTAAGAGATATTTGTAATGGTGTAAGTGTAAATGGATAAAAGTTGCATTACTGTTCATGCATAACATTTTGGCCACTCTTTCCTCACATCCTCTTAGTATAAATCTGATAGACCTTTGACAATTCAAAATATTCTTTTGATGAAGACTGTGTTAATGAATTTATTTCATCACTGATTTTTCTAATTTCCAAGATATTTCTAGTACAGCATGTACTCAGTGCATGATAGAAACTTGTTATTCAATGCGTATGTGCAGGTGCATTTTGAGTTCTTAAGAACAGAATTGTTAGGGTTGGAAAGACCACATCAACAAGCCTTTCTTTCATCCACTAAGCGGGTCATCTTGCCATAGAAGGAAATCAGGTTGGTCAAACAGGACCTGCCCTTTGCAGAGCCATGTTGGCTGGGACTGAACGCTTAGTTGTCTTGTATATGCCTCAGGATGGTGCTCAGGGTGATCTGTTCCATAATCTTTCCCTGGCACAGAGGTCAGGCTGAGAGACCTGTAGTATGCAGGATCCTCCTTCTGGCCCTTCTTGTAGATGGAGGTCACTTGTGCCATCCTCCAGTCCTCTTGGGACCAATCTGGTGAGCCAAGACTACTGGTAGATGATGGAGAATGGCTCTGCAAGCACTTCCACTAGCTCCCTCCAGCACCCTTGGGTGGATTCTGTGTGACCCCATTGACTTGTGTGTGTCAAGGTGGAGCAGCAGATCACAAACCATTTCCCCTTGCACTACGGTGGCTCCAGTCTGTCCCTTGTCCCTGTTTTCTGACTCTGGTGGATGAGTGCCCAGAGAAGAGGAGGTTTTAGTATTGAAGGCTGAGGCAAAGAAGGCGTTAAGTACCTCAGCCTTTTCCTCATCCTTGCTCACTAGGTTTCTCCCATCATCCATTAAAGCGGGGAGATTTCCTTTAGGCCTCCTTTTGATGCTGATGTATTTGTAGAAACTTTTCTTATTGTCTTTTACAGTAA
Source organism: Urocolius indicus (assembly GCA_013401255.1). Lineage (NCBI taxonomy): Eukaryota > Metazoa > Chordata > Aves > Coliiformes > Coliidae > Urocolius > Urocolius indicus. The sequence goes on from WBNH01007298.1 coordinate 135,935, forward strand.
TGACCAGCTTAACTTCTAGTTGAGCCTTGACTCTTCTAATTTTGTCCCTGCATAACCTCATCACAACTTTGTAGTTCTCCTGGACTGTCTGGCCTTTCTTCCAGAGATCAGAGTCTGTTTTTCCTCCTAAGCTTCTTGTTCAGCCAGAGCAGACTTATGCCTCATTGGCTCATCTTCCTGCATATCAGAACAGCTTGATCCTGTGCCTTTAAAATATCTTTCTTGAAGAGTGTCCAGCCTTCCTGGACTCATTTGCCTTTCAAGACTATCTCCCAAGGGACACTGGCTAAAATGTCCTTAATGAGTTGAAGTTTGCCCTTGGGAAATCTAAGGTGGAAGTTTGGCTGATCCCTCTGCTTGCTTCTCTTAGGACTAAGAACTTGATCATTTTGTGATCACTATGCCCTAGGCAACTTTCGACCATCACATCCCCACCAGACCTTCTTTGTTTGTAAACACCAGATCGAGCAAGGAGCCTTCCCTCATTGGCTCTCATCAACCATGCGAGGAAGTTATCTTCCATGCACTGCAGGAAGCTATTGGACTGTCTCCCCTCTACTGTGTTGTATTCCCAGCAGATGCCTGATAGGTTGAAGTTCTCCATGAGAATAAGGGCCAACAATCCTGTGAGGTTTTGTTGGTTTTTTTGTTTGTTTGTTTTTTTTGCTTTTTATTGTGGACCTGCCACATAACATTTCTTTTTTGCATCATAACAGTAACAAAAAAATTGATTCTAGCAATAGAGGTAGATAATCCAGAGGATCACTTGGCCAACTAGCGGCTCCTTAATTTTAATTAGTAATCTTAGTGTTAACTGAAAATAACAAACCAAAGAAGTTTCTTTAGTGTTGCATCACTGCCCTCTTCACTTTTTCTGAAGAAAAATTCGAAAACTTAAAACCAGAGTACTTTTGGAGAGAGTCCAGCACAGGGCTACCAAGGTGATCAGGGGATTGGAACATCTTTCATTTGAGGCAAGGCTGTGGGAACTGGGGCTGTTTAGTCTAGAAAAGAGGAGACTGAGGGGAGATCAAATTAATATTTACAAATATCTAAATGGTGGGTGTCAGGAGGTTGGGGCATCCCTTTTTTTCCTATTGTATCTAGCAACAGGATAAGGGGTAATGGGATGAAACTGAACACAAGAATTTCCATTTATACATAAGAAAAAACTGTTTTAGTGTGAGAGTGAGGGAACCCTGGCACAGGCTGCCCAGGGATACTGTAGAGTTTCCTTCCTTGGAAGTCTTCAAGATCTGCCTGGACACATTCTTATCCAACCTCATCTAGGTGGATCTGCCTCTGCAGGAGGATTGGACTAGATGATCTCTAAAGGTCCCTTACAACCCCTACCATTCTGTGATTCTATGATTTACTTCTCTTGGATTATTGTTAGGCTTTTTAAAAGATGACAGAAATGCAATTGTAAGAAATAATATAGAAATTCTAGACCAAAGCAGGATAAATTAATGCATTTTTTTTCCTTTTTTTAAAGACACAGATCATGTATTATATATTTCTTCTGTTTTTTTGCTGTTGCTGTAGAGCACTAGTAAAAACAAGTTTAGAAAACATAGCTCATGCCAAAAGCAGATATCTAAGGTTTGTTATGTTGTCATAAAATTAGCAGAAAAGGTAGATTCCTTTTATATCCCTCTCATATTGATGTGTCTTGGGCATGTTTTCAACCTTTTCTGCAAGGTCATGAATACTAGGTGCTTATTTATCAGTAATAGTATTTTAAGGAATGCAGTATAAGTTTCATCTTCTGCTAATAGAAATAAAACTGGGCTTGCAAAACTGTAGGAAAGGGAGTGAGCAGTGAAAATAAGCCCAGCCACCATTGCAGTGACAAATATAGCGGAAAAGTGTGTCTCATTGCAGAAGTGCAGTTCTGAGATAAAGTTTGTAACCCCTGTATGAATTTAATGATTGTTCATTAAAAAAAAACAAAAAACAAATCAACCAAAGTATAAAATGTACAGAGTTTCAAATTTAATTACAATACTTCTTTGAATACTCAAATACAGAGCCTTAGCCAGGATCTGCTTTTAAACAAACCCTGTCTAGGTACATGCATAAACGTTTCAGTTGTGCAGTAAGAACCAAATGGGTATATTGTTTTTAAGATCTGCCCTGTGATTCTCATTGAAAAGCATAAATTAATTTTTAATTCACACCTGTGACTTCTGCACAAAAAATATCCGGAGGATAAGGTGTCAGACTTGATTGCTACAGAATTTTTTATAACTGCATTGTGCATCAAAATTATTATATTGGATGACAATTTCAATTATTTTCACAAGGTCCACTCAGTTTAATTATAACTTACCACCCAAATATACCATTCTCTTTATTTTAATCTTCAAATTATTATTGCTTTTGCTTTAATAGCTATTAGAGTCAAATAAAGTACACCTAATTAATACCTCTGCACATTGCTACAATTAAACATTAATCACATTTGATTTTTAGAGTAATGTGCTACCAGTCTCCTAATCTTCTAAGTTATCACCTGATAAAAATTTCATTACCTTATTAATAAAGTTCTCAATGGGGAAGGAATTTCCGTTTAGGGCATTTAATATATAGTAGTGTCTTCTATATAAGATTACACCCCTTCTATATCTCTATAGATAAATTGGTTAAAAAATCAAAAGTACTGATACAAAGTAAACTGGCCTAGAGAGAAGTTTTCAAAAAACATTCACTTATGAGAAAGAACTAACTGAAGCATTGTATGGTATTTTATATGAATGTGAGATCAGAGTGTTGAGTCAAAACATTTCCTTCTTCCCTATCAATATATAAGGGAACGTGAGTAGTGGTGAGCATGAAACAATGCATGGAATTCCAAAACCAACTCTAACAGTCAGTTTCGTGCAGTTGGTGTAAGCACTTGAATCTGGTTGGTTCGGGATTTTTGTAATTTTCTTTTTGTGTTTTGGGGATTCTTTTGTTTGTAGTTTTTTCTTATCTGTTGCTTGGGGAAGAAAACACTCCAGGTTTGGATCCCAACATGTCCAAATGGACAAATAACTGACCTCTATTTATCAGTGGTTGCTGAGTTTTTCACTGTGACTGTGTGCTCCTCTGCTCTTGGTCACTGCTTCCCCCTGCCACCACCAATTCCTAAAGAAGGCAGTTGGTAAGCCAAAGAATATGTAACAAGAAGTGGCTAGGTGGGGGGATTAACTTTATCACATCCCTGAAACTTATATCTTACTCTATTAACTTGCTTTCAATGGGAAAAAATCCTTTTCAACTCCTCAGAAGTTCAGACCAACAAGATGGAATGAGCTCTGTGTCATAGGTTAGCTCTCTCAGATCATCTGCAGCTTAGAGGTATTTCTTACATTGTTTTCCTCAAGAGAGCTAAACCCCTTTTCTTCATTCAATAAAAAAGCAAAAAATAAATTGATCTAGCCAAGGGCACAGCAAAGATGGTAAAGATAAAGTATTAGAACAGCTTTTGGTGGAACTGGAGAGATTCTAACTTTTGTTCTGATTCTTAACAGTTTTAATTAACCCTATGCTGCTTGCTCAAGCTTATTGCATTGCCAGAGCCAATTTGTTTAATGTTTGGAATTTCTAACCCATGCAATGAGTTTGTAATGGGAACATCTGATTTTGAATTTGTTTTTTTGAAGTAATGCTCTTAAAAATCCAGAAACTTTAGCCTATTCAACTGGCAATATCCATAAATCACATTGTCAAAATACTCAGACCAATACCGCTGAGAGAGGAAATTCTGTTTGTTTGTCATGTGTCTAGGTCAGAATAATTTATAGATAGGACAGCTTCAAAACTAAGTGGCAATGTGTTTAAAGGAGAAGTCATCTTTTGTCCCTATTGTGCTTGAGCAGAAAGGATATTTCTTGGTCCCTTCATGGATGCTCTGAATTCAGAAGGAATTAGTATGGTCTACTATGAATATGGTGTGAAGACAGGGTTTGAGAACCTTCCAACGGTATTCTGTACAAGCTGGAGGTCTGGTCTGTGAGGGTTTTCTTGGACTTATTTTAAATGAGGTTGAGTGAGGCACTGGATCCTTAGCTACTGCACGTGAATGGCCTTGCTTCTTCACTGCCACAGAGGAAAGGCTCCTTTGAGAGTTCTGTGAGCTTGCTCTGTGCTTGTGAGCCAAGCAATGTGGTTCTGCTCTGGCTCTTTCTGGGGGGATGTTGTGTGTGTTCACCCGCGTGAATTATGTTGTGGGCTCCAGTGTGCTGCATTCAAGAAGGGATGATTCATCCACAGAGGGCTGCCACCACTGGCTGTTCTGATCATTGAGAGCATACTAGTGTTGCAGTAAATGCTGCACAGGCTGTGGACAGAAAAAAAATACTCAAACATATTATCTTGAAACATCTCCATAAGCAGTACAATTTCCTTTAAGTCTATAGAGAGGATGCTGAATGTGAGTTATGCTGTCATCCAGAACGCATAATGTATTATAAGAAAAGAATATATCGTTATTGCTGTATTGTGTCATAATTGAAAGTTACATCCTTTATAATTTGTTTTGCTTTTCTGCTGTTTAAATTTTACGTACTGGAGACATATTTTTAAGAACTAGTTACCAGTAGTTCCCTTCTGCTACATTCCTATAGTAATATTCATGGTTACTTGCTTATTTTGTCAAGGTTCAGTATCTATTTTATATCCTAAGGCTTATTCATAAAAGATTGTTTTCATTTTTTCCCATGACTTTAATGAAGACTAAATACCTGGCACATTGGTGAGATCACCAAGAGATTCTACTGGAGAATCAATCATAAGTATGAATTTAAGAGGCAGTAAATGAATTAATTTTATCTTTTAAAGGCTATTTGGAGTAAGAGAGTAAAATATCTTTCAGAAATGTAATAAAAAATAAAAATGCAAACTAAGCATTTGGTCTATACCTTCAAAGACAGACCTCTGGATTAATTTCCCTGCAGATCAGATCCCTCCCCTAGAATTACTTTTTCTAGTCTTGACATCTGCTGTTTTTTTCTAATAGCCATGGGCACAGGATGGGACTTCGAAAACTCAAAGTTTCACATTACGCTCAGCTCTTGGTAGTAATAGCAAACATGCTACAGACTCATGCACTATTCAGAGGCTCTTGACTACCTTGATAGTAGGACAATGTGGAGTATGAGCCCTGGCATAGAAACTTAAGCACTCTGATCTTTAATTCTTTCAGGTGCTTTCTTAGAAAAAACCTTCAGCATCTGATAGGAACCCAAACAGAAAGGAAGAACTGGCAACTTACATTTTTTATAGATGTTTCTTTATGGTAGTTTCTAAATTGAAAACACAGATGTGCTTTTTTTTTTTTTTTTTTTTTTCACAATATATAGTGTATTGGCCCAATGAACATTAATAGTGCAAAGTAATATCATTTGGTTTTAATTCAGCCAGGCTGCTACCAAAAAAAATATTCATCAAACGTCCTTGTAAACACAAAATAAATTAAATGAACGAGCTCAGATTCTCTTCTGCTTGTGAGCTACCAGTAGACCCCAGGAAACCATTTTGTCCTCTATTAAAGAAGAAAGTAGGTCCACTGCCAAGTTTTCTTAGACTTTTGAATTGTTCCATGATAATTTTTACTTTTAACTGTTACATGAGCGTTTTAGTGGTCAAGTATTACAGGATTTTCCTGAATGTTTTGCTTGATTTGTGGCTTGAGTTATAAGATAGACCACAAGAAGAAATGCTAACCTCTCCAAAATCAGTAATGTAACATTTTTATTAGTCATTTAAGTCTCCAGGCTAGGAACCTCTTTTTTCTCTTCTTTCTTTTTTTTCTCTTCTTTCTTTTTTTTCTCTTCTTTCTTTTTTTTCTGTTCTTTCTTTTTTTTCTCTTCTTTCTTGCTTTAAATTAATTTCTGGAGCTAAGCCTGTGCTTGTGTGTTTGTCTGTCAGTTCTGAGCCTTGGGCAAGTTGTAGGGCTAGTCAGAAGATAACCAGCACAATGCATCTTGATAGTCATAACAGTTCTCTGTTGGCCAGCATAAAATACATTTCTGCCTGGATGGTAAATGAAAAAGATCAAACATTGTAATGTTTGCTTATGCCTCTAGCAGCAAGATTTATACTTTTACCCCTTATTTTCTAGTTTGAGGGAGGTGATACCTTGTGCAGAAATGGCCTTTTGTTATTTTGGGTAGTTCAAAAGGAATAGTGTGGCTGTTGGAGGCTTTTGATTTTCAAGGAAAAGAGTTTGATTTCCAAAGAAAAGAGGTTTCTGTAATCACCATGTTCATCAGTCAATCAAACCTATTTTCGTCCAACAGCATTTGAACCTTGTTTTAGACAAACTTAGTAGAAGCCTAAGGAATCAAAGGTACTAAACCCTTGACTTTTTTTTTTTTTTTTTTTTTTTTTCTTTTGGTGAAAATCAGCAGCTAAGTAATGGTGGGAGACCTCTTAATCTCCCACTAGGAGAAAGGTAAGGAAAACTCAAATATTTTCTGTTTGGTTAGGCAGTAGCTGAATGGTCAGTCAGCATTTGAACATTCTGGCTAGCTCTCCAGATTGCGTGTGACTTCAGCCTAGGGAAGACATTTATTATCTTTTATTGATATGGCAGGACATAAGAAGATAATGGGAGAAACAGGAAAAATAGATGTTTTGAGAGACTGTGAGAATCTTGAGAAGGGGTTATTGACATGGGAGGGTGAGAGGAATAAGTAAAAAATGACTTGATTAATTATGCTTACATAACAGTTTGTTGAAGGTTCCCATGAAACAGAAATAGTTGTCTTCAGTGTTGCAAAATTTTCATTTGTGGATAGCAAGTATTCTTCTGATAAAGCAACACACTAATAAGAACAGAAATCCCATGGCATATTTCATACTGAAGTATTATCTTGGGTTTGTGAAGCTTAGCAAAAATGGCAGACAAGTTTACCCAAATTCAGTTGGATAGCTATGTTGCATCTTTCTGAAGCTCCCTTGGGGACCACACTTAGCCCAGCTTATACCAGGCTACCAGGTAATTTTGAAAATTGGCTCACAAGTGGACTAAGAGAATTATCACTGTAAAATTTGTAATAGGCACCTCCTTACCCTCACCCTCAAAAAAAAACCCCACATCCCAAAAACAAACCAAAAAACCCCTTGTGAAGTCTAAAGCCAGGTTGCCAAAATTTGTAGTATTGAATTCAGTACTAGGAGTTGTCATTCAAAAGAATGGTTAATAAAAGTCTTTTTTACCAAGAAGAAGGAATGGCATCAACCTCCAGTCATTGCAGAGGTGTTTAAAAGACTCTGTTTTTTCTAGAATTTTCAAAATAGTAGGTAGGCTTGAGATATATGGAGCTGAAAATAATGTAGTTTCAAATAGGTTAAAATAGCTTTTAAAATTCAGTGGCTTTTATAGCTTCTTCTCAGTTCTTAAATATCTTAAATTATATCCACCTGTGATTGTAATAGCTTGAATGAAGGTAAGAGTATACAGTACCATGAGTAGTGCTCAGATGCAAAATTTACAGTGTTCTCATTACTTTGCTGGGTCATGACTATGTAAGCCATAGGAATATTAATATATTGGAAGACTATATCATACAGCAGGGGAGAAAATTAATGAGGCAGATTCAGTATGATTTCGGGCAACTGACAAAACTGGTTTATAACTGCAGAAAGTATATAAGTTATGTATGAAGTCCTTCCAGCTTAAAATAATTATTCATATAGTTTCTCAGAATCGGGGTTCAGTAAAAATATTGCTGTGATATACATTAGTATATTAGACTCTTAAGTATTAGCAGAAAATTTCTAGTATGCATAGTTTATTGATGCCTGTTACTGTTGCTAAATCAAAATATTTATAGCAATATGTAATGAGTGGATTATCATTCATAAAATATGCAGTCATAAAAATGAGAAATAGTAGGATTATTAGCAGCATTCTCAGTAGAGAGGCTTCCTCCTAATGGTTTCCTCTTTCTCTAGTCATCATCACTGCAGCTGTGAATTATAATATTAAATTTCAGTGGATACACTAGTAGAATTTTTCCAGATAAAAAATAATAATTAAAAAAAAAAAGAAATTTGGTTTTTGTGTTTGTGCTTTTTCTTTTTTTTTAATCCTGCTGTGGTATGTATGATTACAGTTCTGAATGAGACATGCAGTATTTACTCTGGAATTTTGATAAATAACAGCTATGGTAGTATACTGAAGAGAAACTGATACTTGCATAAATAAACCAATTTTGTAACAGTTAATTTAGTAGAACTAAGTTCTTATTATACATTGACATTTATAAATATTGCATATGAGCACTTGCTGAATTCAGCTCATTGTGAGTGGACTATTTGCATAAGCAAGCATTTTAAATCAACTCTTGATTAAATGGTCACACATGGTCACGTAAATGTACATGACACACCATTCTCACTGTTATTTTATTTCTGTCTCTGTCATTGAATTTGAAATCTATTTCTGTTAGAGTCTTTAGAAATCACCATCAACTCCTAAGCAGTTTGTTTCCCCACAGTACTTAATGGAAAATCAGAATCATCATGGTTGGAAAAAAAACCCAAAACTTCAGGATTGTCAAGTCCAATGACTAACCTCACACTGCCAAGCCCACCACTAAACCATGTCCCTCAGCACCTCAGCTACATAGCTTCTAAGTATCTCCAGGGATGGTAACTCCACCACCTCGCTGGACACCCTGGTTCAGTGTCTAAAACCTCACTAAAAAAACCTCCACCAAACCCAAAATAAGCAATCAAAAACCAAGCAGATAGCAACTGAAAGCCAGAAGTGCTTTCACGTAGAGGAGTGATTGATTCATTAGTAATTCTAATTAATGTCAGTTTTAATAAAACACAATTACAGTCTTGGCCTTTTTAAAAGGTTGTAAAGGTACAAAGTAAAACTAAACATATAAAGATAAGGCGAGAATTTTCCAGAAACCTCTTGAGTGACTCGAGGTTATATTCTCTCATCCAATGTTGCCCGTGGAGGGCATTTTCAGGGATGCAAAGCCTAGCAGGTTGTCAAATGTTAGCTAATTTTCAATAGGATGGTTTTAATCATTTATTTAATGGTCTTTGAAAATCTTGCTTTTATTATTCTAAGGGCTGTTGATACTGAAGAGATTTTTGATCATGAGCACCAGTCACTTTTCCTAAATAAGTATTTTGAAAATTATAGTGTGAATTATATTAATTGAAATAATAACCTATAGCTGCATATAACAAGTAATACAGGAATGACAATGTTAACAAAAATGAGAAAGCATAACGTATGTAAGCTAACAGAAGTATACTGCTTTTTAAGTCTATGAATAAATTTTATCTAGTACCAATTATTGTAGACTACTGTGTGATCAACCAAAGTCAGGTGACTTTTTTGGGCATTACAGAAATGCTTTGTGAATAAATATTTTGAAGACCATATAAAATATTCTGGAAAGTGCTTATCAAAAAATTAGGAGAAGAGGCAGGTGTCTGTTAGGAAAAAATGAAGAGAATAAGGCCTGTGGTTTGATTTCCTTGTGCAGTACAACAAAGTGTCTTGTAAAAGAGACTAGGGTCCACAGAAAGAGAGAACAAATTCTAGTGCAGTCAGAAGTGGGTAATAATTGGGCCAGAGTAGAACAACCTTTGTAGCTGTATGTTTTACTGGTTAATTCATTAATTGATACATCTGGTTTTGTCCATCTCTATGTTGATTCTGATTTTCAATGGAAGTGAGATATTTATGGTTTTGAAAACCTTAATGTTCCTGGTGCTTTGGAGCTGGATTAAAACAGTGTACATCAAACTTATATGAATGAGGCACTAGTAAACTTAAAGCTGGTATTTTAAGTCATGCAATCTGTAAAATTATTTTACATACATTTATTTTCATGCTATGTGCTTGCTCTCTTGGCTTAAAGTTGAAATCAAAGCATAAATGACCAACAAACTTTTCCTGAAATAACTTGATCGGGCACACAGCTCACAACAGCCTGCCTTCCTTTGCTGAAATAGAGATGCTTTTTTATGTGTTATGTTTCTATTGGCTTTTTTTTGTAAGCCAAACAGAAGGATGGGGACCAAAATGCAAGTTGTTCTAGAATTAGCTCAATAGAATTTCTGTGCTGACTTGCTGAGCTAAACATTTTTCCTGGGTATTTACAGGTTTTGTCAACACCTGCAGTGACAATTGCTGGAATAGAAGATGCCATTTCTGGTTGGTGCTAGTGAAGGAGCAGGTATTTGTCCTGTGGAACTAATAGACTCAGAGTCAGACAAACACCCAGCATACAGCAGATAAAGGCTCAAGTTTCCTCCTATTTTACTTAGACAAATAATCTGTATTTTCCTACATTCTTCATGCATGAATTGTCACAGTAAGCAGCATTTCAGACTGCTTTTGGAGGTTTTTACGTCTGATCTGAGTAATCAGCTTTTAACTTGAGCAGGATCTGAAAGTGTCTTTGCTGAACAGGGATATTACTTCTCCGGCTTTCTCCGCACTCCCTAATTTATGATTTTGTTCGTACTTATCTGACAACTTTAAAACCTGAGCTATTTTTATAATTGAGGAAGTTAAATGTTTTACTGCAGTTCTAAATTTGTATGGTTCAGCACTTGAAACTGAGTTTTATGATGGCAGTGCTAAGAGACTTTTGACTGTTAACATGTGAACAGCCAACGCTTGGACACTGAAAATACCTGTTCTATCAGTGTTGTTCTTCCCTTGGCGTGGTTTTTGGCAACAGGAGGTTGTGTGTGTGTGTCTGTAAGCTAATAAAGGGTTAGGTAGGTGCAGAGCAGCTGTGATAGCAGCGTGTCTCTTTATTTATTGATGAGAAACCTCAGGAGGAAATGGCATGGAATAGAAAATCAGCTCAGATGAAGTCACTTTCGGATTGCAGGAGACAGTATGTTTTGTGATATATGCGGTGGTGAGACCCAACAGGATCTGATTCACCTCTGCCTCTACAAGGTCGCTGGTTCTGACAGATTTAGTAGGAATTCCCTGATTCCTAGACACGTGGTCTTGTCCAATTTTAAGTTGCAGTGGCAGTTTTGACTTAGATTTCAGATTTACACTCCTCATCGAGTGCAAATCGGTGGGGATTTGGCCAGAGTGGAGCTGTGTTCAATTTTGGTATGTAGTCCTTGTTTGATGTATCGGCTACATCTGCATTAGTGAGTAGAGAAGAACAGTTGTTGCAGTGGACCCAGACCAACACTGGGCATATTTCAGCAGATTTTTCTTCAGGCTAGCATTAATCTGGCTCAGTAAACTGAATTTCTATTGATGACACTCCTAGAGTCTAGGTATGCTTTGTCCCAAAGAATGCTTAGACATCATACTTTAGCTCATGTCTCAAGCAAAGTGGGAACAAAAGGGAAATTTGCTTCAGTAATGGAGTGCTGATGTCACATAAGACAGTACTCAACCTCTACTCAATGGAATCCTGCTGGCTGCTTAGCTGTCAGCTACCTCTAGTGAGGTGGATATCCCTCTCCAGACAGAGCACTTACCTTTTATAGATAAAGTCCTACAGTTTGTGAGGGTAGAAATGAATATTGATAATGAATAACCCAAAGAACAGGGGATTAAGGCTTTTCCTGGTTCAGGTAGATAGATGATGGAAGAAATTTTCCTTTATTAGCACAACTATATTGATTCCAGCAGAGACTTCAGCTCCGTTCTGTTGATAAATATCACTTTTACTAAAGCAAGGGTGAGTCTCCAAAATGCTTGTGTCGGCATAAGACAAATGCTGTTGTGTAATTATTTTTATGACCAGTGGCAGCTTACTTTCTGACGTACTTTGTGTTAAGATTTTTGACAGGTGGTCAAAGTGGGACTATAGTTAACATATGTCTTGCTATATTTTGCAGGTACTGTGGTAATGTGTGTGTTTTAAACTCCTACAAAGATCAAGTGACATTAATGCTTCACATGTTTCAGATACTAAATTAAATTAAAACTCTTATTCAGGCAAAACTTATTCCTACAAACACAGAAGACCAGGAGTAGTTATTACACTTTCTTCATGAGATAAGTTGCAGAATTTTCTAGAATTTATGGTTCTATTTGTGCACTTTGAGGCAGTACAGAGAGAGTGCATGAGGAATCTAATAAGCCTTTTTCTGAACGTGACATAATTGCTGATAGCAAATATGAAAGGATGTTCTAAAAATAAAATTAACTGTAGAAAACAAACAAGAACTAAGAAGGGCTACAATAATTGAAATGTACTAATGAAATTGTAGTTTGCTCATATTATGAGTAGTCAAGAATCATGCATAATTCAAGAGTGCAAATGCTACCAGTAGGCTCACGTAAGATTGTTTAAATTTATTTCTCTAGACATGAGAAATTGATCTTTGAGCTGATCCCTGATGAGGCTCTGTTTGGTCCTGTCAGCATCTTGGAAACAGAGTGGTCTGTTTTCCCTCTTATGTTAGCCAATATTTATGGGATGTAAAATAGGAATAACTTCAATTATGTATGGAGTGTGAAATATGTGCAGTCCTGAGGAAGACACTTCATTGTACAATGTACCTGTAACTGTGACAGGTAGTATGCTTATGCATCAATTTTTGTTGCTTGTTTTATGAGTACATGGACATGAAAATGTCTATTTGTGTGGGATTTTTGAATTTTATTTTTTAAATTCTAACTAATTTTAATAGTGATTACTGTTATTCCTTTCATTATAATACCAAGAGAGAGACCTACAGCAGTTTTCAGTCTAAACACCTAAGAGACAATAAACATGGGAGAAAGGGGGAAGATACCATAATTCTAATTTTCATGTGGATAGTGAGATCTTGACTGATATCACACAAAAGGTACACGGAAAAACTTTTTGACCCAAACATACTTGTTTGCATCTTTGAAGTCAAGCCCTGTCCAGAAGACCAAGCTTCTTAATAGAGAAGACACCTAGAGAAGCCGTGCCCTCAGCTGAGTTTATGTTCACAACTGTTTCGCCTCTGCTTTCCACTAAGTGATAGAAATTATTCCCTCCATCTTGGAAGTTTATGTAGAAAATGCTGAGGCTGCCACCATGGACAGATACTTCAGTCTATGTATGCAACTTTAAAGAGGCTCTTACTTCTGGGTTTGTTGCATTACTGGAAAAGTGGTTAATAGAATTATTTCATATGAACCAAGTGCTATGTGCCGATAAATGACAGGATTTGAGTTGCACATAGGAATTAGCAGCTGGAAAGTTAAGTGAATTGTAGAACTAGGGCCAGGCTGTGTTAAGAGCATTCAATAACAAAAAAAAATGTTGAAGTGAACTTGATGAAAAGTTACTTGAAATATGTAATTTACTCTGAATTTCTTAGGAAGGGTACAGTAGCAAAAATGAATTCGAACTGAGCAACTGACTTATATGAAATAACAAGTCTTGCAGATAAGTTTTAGAGAGAAAAAGTTCATCAATTTGGGGATATTTTTAAGCACAAGTTCAGTAGAAATCTTTCACAGGCTTTTAGTTGTTATGTCAATGTACTATGGGTAGTGAGGGCTCTGCAGATATTGACAGCAAATGTAAACTGCATGAGGAAAAATGGAATCCACATTGTTGTTGTGAGTCAACAAACACTACCTACTTTCTCTACAGACAAAATGCACGCATTTAAAATGTACAATGGAAGAGAGTTATACAGAACAAATTACTGTCATCGTTTAATGATGTATTTCATAGAAGCTTCAAAATTTTGGCATTATGCATCCTTTTGTGGTCATCCGTCTGCTTCACTGAAATAGGATGCGTTGATTTATTTTGAGAAGGAAATATGTCAGAAAAGTCAGGAAATGCAGGGGAGTGAGCAATCTGTGGGCTGATAGTGTACTTGAAGGTTGGGGTTTCATTTTCTTCCACATGCTTGCTGCGACGCCTCTAGTATGTGATGTTGCTCCTTTTGCCGTTTTTCTGTTTCTTTGTACTTCTGTGTTTTTGCACCATTCCTTACAGCAGTATGGATGTGTCTGTAAACATTCACAAAATAAACTAGAGCACACTTGAAGACTGGGAAGATACCCTTCCCAGCCTTGCTATGGGAATTGTGGCAGAGGTGTGTGTAGGACCTTCCTCAGGACATCCCCCTCCAAAACTCTGTTACTGTTTTAATACATTGTTGTCACTAAACAATGCTTTTTAAACCCCATAGAAGCTTGTGTAGTTATCCCTGTAGTTCTTTAGAAATTATAATCAATCTGTGAAATCACTCCTGGGAATTAAGGAGACTGGGAGAAAGAAAGTCTGGAGGAAAAAGTGTCACTTGGAAGACTGAAGCAGATTATTTGTAACAACTATGCAGAAATAAACATAGTTCAAGAAAAGCCAATATCATGGTAAATGTCCCTCATCCAACTCTCTCTGTGGTCTCCTAAACACGGAACATACACAGGCAAAAGCTTGGGCCAGCCAGGGAGTGATACCTCCTCTTGGCTTTTCCACATCTTGGCTAATACTCTCTGAATGAAGCAGGGGCACATCAAGTCATGTCTGCAGACCTTCTTCAGGGGTAGGGAGGATTTAGGCAAAAGATGTGTGATAATTGCAGCACTGTAATTGATTTGTTTTTCTGTGGAATACTGAAATATCAAGTAAAAAAACCTGTAAGAAGTTAATAGAGATGCTTTTTTTGTATTTTCATGGCCTCAGTCTGCCATCAGTAACTAAGCATACACTTTTTTGAAATTCCATGTAACTTACATGATTAGTGAACTTTGAGTCGTATTCCTGGGCATTGCTACAGTCTATTTTTCTGTGATTTTGGGAACTCTTAGCAAATGTGTTAAATTCAGCTCACATCTGAGGCAGGGAAAATAAACCAGGCTACTTTTCTCATATTTTTTCATGAAACACAGCAAAGAATCTGAAGGTAAAATGATCTGGTGCTGCTTGCAAACTGAAATATCATGTGGCGGTAGTTTAGAGCAGGCAAGATATCCTGTCCTCATTACTGTGCAGAGAAGTCTATGAATATATTTGCAGTTTCCTATGCAATTTGAATACTTTTAAGACAGTGAGCTAAAAAGGAAATTATGTATGTAAATGAAAGTATTTTAATGGTTACACTGAAAATGCCACATTCAGTATTTTCAGTAATGTTTCATACTTTATGAACTTTGATGCTTTAGTGGCTGACAAGGGAGTAACTTTAGGTTTTTCATGCAAGAAATTTCTCTTTTATATCTAATAGTTGTAATAATATAGTTATAGTTAATAACTAATGTGCCATTATGTGCAAATAATTGTCTGAATGCAGTTCTCCCTTTGCCACAAAGTAAAAATAAGTTTTATGCTGCAAATTATTTTGCTAGGCTAGAAATAAACTGTATGAATGCCTACTAAGATACTAAATTTCTGATGTCTGTAGAGATCACCTCAAGAGATTACAAAATTATCTAAAGTATTACTAGTTAAAAAGAACTGTGCAAATATCAACTAATTAACCTCCAAAACATGTGAGAGATGCTGATTTTGACTGGATACTACTGAGATACACACCATGTGAGTTTTGCAAAGGTACTTACATTGCATCTTTATTGTTCAAGTACCTTATGCTCACTGTGACTTTTCTTCCTGTCATCCTCTGAAGTATGGAAACTATTGTCTTAACCTTGGACTTTCCTTTCTATGGAATACCGCTTGCAAAAAATTAAGAGGTTTTTCCAGCTCTACCAACAGAGTTAGTAGGAGAGCGGTGCAGAATTCAGATCAAGCTGTTTTTTGTCCCCAGCTGCAAGTGCTATGTTCTCCATGGTGCAAAGATGCTCCATTGCATCTCATTTCAGTCCTGAAATTTCTAGGCAAATAGCTCTTTTTCTTTTATTCTAGTAGTCCTTGATTGTTCAACGGAGAACAGGATGCATAAAAATGAAAGTAAACTTTTCATAAAAACATGCTCAAAACACTGGAGAGCTTAAACCCAAAGTTTCTTCTGAATAAGTGTGGCTTTTTTTTCTTTGGTTTTGATCTGACGTAAACTGTATGTACGTATGTACAATAACAATATTCTAATACTCAAATTGAATATTTGCTTTTTGCTCTCTTAAAGATTAGGTGAAAAATGTATAAATGCAAGAGATCTGGAAGGTATAGTAGTTCATGTTACAAAGCTTGTTAAAGCGACTAAATTGCACACAGCCTGCGTTCAGTTTTGTGCAAGCTTTCTATAAAATGTCAGGGCATGGAATTTGTGGAAAAAGCAAGCCTTTAAGTAAGATTGCTTCTATGAGCTATATTCTTGAGCATTTTTGTCCTTTGTTAACTGAAGTGTAAAGGCGTTTGATCATGGAATTGAAGAAACGTATCCTTCCCAATTATTCTTAGACTTCGGTCTGAAATTTAGTTTAACCTAGGATTTCTCCCTATCTTCTTGTTATTTAGCTATTTCAGTAGTGTTTATTTTTGCCTCAAGAACTGGTCTGAGAGCTGAACTGTTTCTTTTCAGTAGATTTCTCTCGCATGAAGACATGATGTATGAGGGCCTTCAGGAGGCAGCTCAGTTTTGCTCCTGTGCATGAGGGCCTGTATAGTAAATAAAGGCTCTGTATGCTTTGAAAATCTGAATTCCTTTGATGCATTAAAGCTTTAACACAAAAAGCATGCTTAGGTAACTTTTGATTTCCTTTAAACTGTTTGTACTTGCAAGTACATCTGTCAAAGTAAATGTCCAAGATTAAACATGAGTAAGCTTGGCATGTTTGCAGATGAAAAGTAAAGAATTTGCTAAAAAAAAAATCCAGAAGTAATTTCTCTTAGCTTTTTGCTTTTCAGGATTTTGGCAAATAATAAATGTGGGGAAAGCAATCACGAACTCCACTGGCTTGTTATAATTATTGTCCCTGTAAGCATTGTAACTTTTTTTTCTAGAAAAAATATATAAAGGTCTAAGGATAAAGTCAGAACTAAACCAGTCTAATTAAAGCTTCTTAAAATCATTCATTCACAAGGAATATAATGATCCATGTCTAAGACACTGTGTGCTATTGTCTTTCGTACTCTGAGAACAGTATGTGTACTCACTAAACACGGTTGTTAATAAATGACAGCAAGAAAGCTTGGGATTCTGCAATCGTACAAAGCATCCAGGATGCATTAACAGGAATAGGAAGCAAGAAGTTCTTCCAGCCCACTGTAATGCAGGCACATTATCATCTTATAATGTGTATCAGTCCTGTATCTTATTCTCTGGCTTATTGATATGTTATGCAAGAAAACTGTTCAGAAATACCAGAAGTGTAGGAAAAATACATTACACAAGGGGAAATAAAAGGAAAAAACTATTAAGACAAATAGCACTTATGGGAAAAGATATGTAAAGAAGCAGAAAATCTCTTCAGGCTCGATTTATTTAACTAGTGCATAATCACAATATTAAAGGCTATCACTTAAGGATTAAGACACTAAGGCTTAAAAGATGCCTTAAGACTCATTTTGCTTCACAAAAGATTATGTTTGCAAAGTTTGAAATAATATTAATTTTATAATATGAAGAAAAATATCTCAAAAGAAAATGAAAAAGCTGGAATATATTTTGAGATTGTATAAAAGTATCCCCAACCCTGGCCATTCTTCTGACACACAAAGATGTTGGATATGCCCAAGAAAAGACATCTCCTCCCTCCATTCTGAGAAAAGCCATAATGGATGTAGAACACTTTTTTTTACTTGGTTGGCTGGTTTTGTTTGTTTGTTTTTCTTCAGCTATCAACAAGTGAGACATCCTCAATGTGTTACAGTAACTGATTAGTTCTCAACTCCTGTAGTAGATCCTGGGGACCAGAAACTTGAATAGTTTAAACTTGCTTAGTTTACTTTCCATGAGTTGATAATTCACCCCTTCTTTTCAGAAGATCTATGAAAGGTGTTTCTGAAGGCAACAGGGATAGTTAATGGAAACAGAGAGAGCTATTCTCTGTTCTGTTCTCCTGCAGAAGCTGTTGCTGAGTACATAACAAGGATAATGTCTATAGTCTTCTGGCATATTTTCTTATTACCTGGAAAGACATGAAAATGGAAAAATGTTACATGCTTTGAGTAGGAGTGAGAGAGCATCAGCATTTGATCATTTAAATTTTCTAGTCCTTACCCTCTGTTATAATGTTCTGTTCCTGGCAAAGAAAGACTTTTGGCATATCTTTGAGTATAATGACCCAGAAGATTGGATGAGAGCACACACTTCTCTTCTATCCCATCAGATAAGCATAATAACTTGGTCTTGTTCATCTACAATTGCTTTTAAAAAAGCACTCAGAGCAGGAGAGGCTATTGTGAGCACAAGCAGAACAGTTGCCCAGGGAGGGGGGGCTAGTCGAGGGCAACAGATTCCTTATGACTTCTGCAGTTCCTTTACTTGGATCTGAGGAGCTGCAGATTAATAGATTGCCTTTCTCTAACAAGCAGCATTTTCTTGGCTAAGCATCTGCCAGTAAGCCAGTATGTCTGTCTCTTCAAACATTGTACCCTGGAAGATCACTTGCTGACACTGAAATTTAACTTATGTGTAACCTTGAAATTAGCCACTGCAGTTGTAGGCATGCCAGTGAATTAGATAGGCAGACAAAGAGAATCTTCAATACCATAAAATATTAGTGTTCCTCTAGTTTGGTCTATCTCTTTCATTTTGTTGAGATATACTGTATGAACAAGTCTTGACAACTGCTGCAGCTCCATTCAGAGTAAAGCTTATTAGTTTAGCCAGATCTCAACCGATAAGTCCATGTAAATACAATTTTAAAAAGGAAATGCTGACACTACTGTGACAGCATCAGTTTGTTGCCATATTTTTAGTTGAAGTATTTAAGTTTGCTTTTTTCTGATAGTATTTAGGTTAAGAAACTACTCAGCTCCAGATTTTTTTTTTAAGTTATCATTATTGTTTTGAAAGGTAGTTTGGAGTCTTCCAGAATAGATTCTATTAAATTTTGATCACTCTGCAATCTAGCCTCACCAAAGCTGAAAAATGATTAATCTCATCAGAATTTGAAGATAATACAGGTAGTTGTTTGGAGTACTTACCTACTAATAAGTTTCTCTTTGCTAGGATGTTCTTAATTTTTGGAGAAAGATTTTAATACGCGACCTGATCTAGGTGAACTTGCTTCTGCGGAGTAGTTGGACTAGATGATCTCTAAAGATCCCTTCCAACCCCTACCATTCTATGATTCTATGACTTACAAAGCAGATAAACAACAACAATAGCAGGAAAATCAAGCATCAGCTGGCCT
The DNA here is from genome assembly GCA_013401255.1 of Urocolius indicus. Lineage (NCBI taxonomy): Eukaryota > Metazoa > Chordata > Aves > Coliiformes > Coliidae > Urocolius > Urocolius indicus. The sequence goes on from WBNH01007298.1 coordinate 155,142, forward strand.
TCTGGCAAGAAAAAAATCTGGATTTTTTCTGACTTCTATTACAGTTGCCAATAACATTGACAGCTGCTAAATGTAGACCCTGGTGGTATAGTAAATGTTCGCAGTTAACTGTATTTCAGTTGCCAACTCTTAGTCTGATGTGTCTTATGGCAATCAGATACTCTTAAGAAATGTTCAATCATGTAACAATAATTCTAATGATAAAAGTAATAGAAGTTTCAATCACCACTTTGTTGTTTTATTCTTGTAGATGTCTCTTTCAGATGGAAATGGTAACTTCAAAATTTTGTGGAAGCTAATTTAGAGTAAACTTTTTGATATTTAGGAGTAAAACATTACATAGACAAAGAAAAAGCATTGTTTATCCCCTTTTGTATATCACTGAGGACTTCCCCTTTATAATTAGAATACAAGGATAAAATAATTTCTCATTCAGAATTATATGGCAGAACTACCACTATCTTTAGCAGTGCCAGGATTTCACGCTTAGTTGAGTAGATATGTTTCACACTGAGGTCTATGTTTGGATATCATTGCTCTTTATAAACACCTTGGTAGTCATGGTATTTACCTTCATGGGTTACTAACTTTGGCTATGTTTGCGTAGATGAAATGGAGCATGCAAAAGTAAGAGCAATCATCTCATTAAATGCAAATGCTGTTTTCAGCCATATAAGGAGTATACTTTATTCCTTATCTTTACTTGAAAAACAGGCTTTGTCTAACTTAAGAACAAGGCATGTTTGAACGTTCACTAGTCTTTCTTCCTGTAACTGATCAATGTAATAGGACCAGATCTTCTCCCAAATTCTTTCTCCACCTCTGGCTTGGTTTCCTCCCAAGTGTTTTACAATTATGTTTATATCACTGAAGTAACTACATAGTATTAGCCCTATTGTCTATTCTGAGTATGCATCAACAAATTGTGTATGTACATACATTGGTTCCATCAACATCAAACGATGCCTTTGCCTAATCTTCTCAGCACCTCCGGAGGCTGGGGTATGGAGTGAGATCTCGCCACTCTCAGAGCCAGCATCAAGAGGAGCAGAGTGAGCAAGCTGTGCTGCTGTGAATCCAAGCTGTTCCTGGCTCAGAAGCAGATTTGTAGGATGTCTTTCTAAAGTTATTGCTTTGGAAGGTGCTTCTGTGTACAGCTTTAAGTTATGCAGCGTAGTAAAACATATTAAATTCCTTCTGTTAGTTTATCAGCATATATACATTATCAGGCATGCTACTGGATAAAGTCCAATGATGGCAACACATGGCTACTGGAGCCAGTAGTAGTTGTCATACAACTGCAGTGTCTTCCTTTCTTATGGCCTTGGAGTTCTGCCCTTGATGCCTCTTCAGAGCTATGCATAACTCTGAAAACAATGTTTTGAGCCTCACTTTGTAGGTAATGTATTCTTTCTTGTAGAAGAAGTTGCTGTTGTTGTTGACATGTCCCATATCTTTGCTATGAGAAAGTACACTGACCACTCGTCAATAGTATATGAAATCTCTAATAGAAATCTTGTGGATCTCTGTGTTTAGAGATCATACAGTCTTATTTGATAGATCATTGAATCACAGAATGGTAGGGGCTGGAAGGGACCTTTAGAGATCATCTAGTCCCGCCCCCTGCTAAAGCAGGTCCACTCAGATCAGGTTGCACAGGAACATGTGCAGGCAGGTCTTGAAGACCTCCAAGGAAGGAGATTCCACACTCTCCCTGGGCAGCTTGTTCCACTGCTCCATCACCCTCACAGTAAAATAGTTTTTTCTTATGTTTAAATGGAACTTTATGTTCCATTTAATACATGGTTTTTACAGGGATGAAAAACAAATTAGCCCCAAAATATCAAAGCACTCTTCAATGTAAAAGGAAATCCAACACACAAAAACTGTCAAACATAACCATGTTTTTGACCATATCCTTATCAGAGGGTCTGTTACAGTGTTCCTGTTGTCTTCCCATTTTCCATGCTTTCATAGTGTCTGATAGCTGGACACAGGAGCTGTCATCCAGGTGAGCAGCTGGAAGGTATGGCAGCAGACTTGGTGTGTGCGCTCTTCCAGGACTTACCCACCAAGCAAGTGGCATACTCGCATCTTATCCATTTTTTATCTCCTTACTATTCTACCAGTTCTTACATGACAGTTTTCTTGCCTACAGTCTGCCCTAAATGCAGGTATAAATGCCAGAGAAGAAGAGAAGCAAAAGCATCCTTAGTACAAGGAAAAGTAAAGTAGGTCTTTTCTGATTTTTATGCCTATGTTTCTGAAATCTGGGGAATTCATTCTGGATTCACTAGCATTGTATTTTGCTGATTGTATTTTGTGAGAGCATTTTCACTAGCAGAGTGATATCTAACAGTTTAAAACAGTACAAGAGCAGAACAGTTGGCTTACCACTGTCCTATATATGTGTCTGTACCAAGTGCAGAGCAACAGAGTTCAGTCCTCTGTGTACTATGCTGCTATAAATCCCACTGACTAAAAGATTGAAGCAGAACTTCCTAATGGGATAATTAATAGTCTAAAATAATATCTGAGTTCCTAGGAGGTATTAGTCTTGCCCTTCCAGTACTTCTAGACAGCAGAGATGTCTTGAGTACTATGCGGGAGCTGACTTAAGCTCTAATCAGGAGCTGTGAGCTGGAGAATTCAGCAGTAAATGATGGATAATCCATTAAATCCCATGTTTGTTAATAATAATGGACTTTCTAGTCTGCATCCACCCACACTTCCCCCTTCTCTGAGACAATAAGGAGTAGAATTTTCAGTCTTGCTCTGCAGTGAGCAGGACTTTACTGCACAATATCCTTATGCACTGATGTCATAATCATGTGGGATTTTGGCACTAGAACTACCTCCACAAAGACTTGAGCAATTGTCCGCCTCTTCAGAGGGAACTGCAGAACTGGCAATTGCTTGTTTTGGTCAGATGATCATTACAAGTTGAGGATGAGGGCATGTATTCAGCCATGGGGCAGAAATATGACGTGTAGTTCAAAAATGAGTCTTTTTTTCCAACATTTGATGTTTGTCAACTTGACATTTATTCATCTGAACTTAAATCTATTCTATGATGGAATTGAAATTACAAGAGCTGAAACCCATCTATTAAAGGTTAGTCAGAGAGATGTCCAGTTTTCACTGTTGGCAAGATCAGAAGAACAGAAACTATCATTAATAAATGTACTCAGCAAACTAGGAAAAGTTCATGGTTCGGTCTCTGATCAGAATTTTACAGCATTTCTGTGTTTCAGAGTAACTTGATTATCTGTTTCTTATCTAAACATTTCTTTGTTACCTTAAAGCAGTGTCTTACTATTTATTTGTCTAGCAATGAGGTCTTCAGTTACCCTGTACTAGTAAGTACAGATTCATAAAAGGGAAGTCCAAGTGAGGAGGAGGAAAAAAAAAGTAGAGTTACTCAAAAGTTTCAGATTATTTTCCTTGGTGTCCTCTTCATAATGAAGAACATGAACAAAATATGTGCATATCTTACTCTTGATTATTTTCTTTTCTTTTTTTTTTTTTTTAAGCCAATTATCTAGCTGGCATAGAAATTTCAACAGATTCAAGCTACAATGTCAGAGGTTGAAAAGAACTAGTGCAGTGCTTCCTTAACTAATAATCTTTTTTGTTCAGACCGTATAGAAATGGTGATCCTGGTGGGTTTTGTGTGGAAAAAGCTGTAAGGAGACTGGAAACTCAAAATGAGTATAATAATGTGAGTTGTTTAGAGGGTTTTTTTTTTGTAATTTGTATTCTTTAGAAGTAAAGGCAAATTGAAATAAAGATGAGTGTGTAAGAGAGTCACTTTTTGGGAGGTAAAATTGTGAATAGTAACAAAATACAGGAAGAAACATCACTAATTTGATTTCATGGAACCTGTTAGCTTGAAGGAGCAGTGAAGCTTTTATGTTGCTCTGGACTTTAAGGAAACTTTGTGTTTTTTAGGAAAGAAACTTTCTCAGTATCAACCGTGTTTCAGTTAACAACTGTAATATTCTAAGAAGTTCATTGTTTGGAGTATTTATTAAAATTCCAACCTAAAAAGTCATGTGACTGATGAAACCTTTACCTTTAAAAATATAGACTTAGTAGAGGATCTAAAACTAGAATACACTCAAGGCCACAAAGACCTCAATTAAAGGTATTTCTTTTAAAATATTGTAACATCATAATGTGTTGCATTCCATTTAAAAAAGAATGTTTATAATGTCTGCAGTATTGCTATATATTTAATAAAACTTATGATTTAGAGAAGTGTCTTTGATTTACATTGCAATAAACAAGTAGCTAGTATCCAATGAGTATTTTGGTATGACAGCAAGGGAAAAGTGGATACTGCATTTGCTAGGAGAGGTGGGGAAGATGTCTATCCTGGTCTTCCCTGTTTGGGGCAGAGAGAGGTACAGTTGGTTATAAACAGAAATTAAGTAGTTGAGACCTTCCCTATATGTTTCTGCAGCATGGGGTAATAGATAAATCATCTGCTCAAGAAGGCAAGTGAATACCAGTGAAAACTCTTTTGCATCTGTCAGTGTTCGGGCTAGGCAGCTCCAGCAGTAAGTGCAGTTATAAGCTGGCCTTCACAATAGCTGTGGAGTGCTGGGAGCTGATACTTGATCTTTTCCCTCTCTGTACTGCCTTGGAATAGGGAATTACCTCTGGCAATTGGGACGCACAGCTCTTGGTGGATGTTTTTCGTATGGATACTTTTATTACAAATCAATAAATGAAAACCCCAGGGAAAGGGGATCAAGAGATTGCTGCTGCTGAAGTGTTACTTATCTTTTCCAGGAAATGAATTCTACCTGTTAGATTTCACAGGAACCACAGCACTTGTTTAACACTTGGTAACTGGTTATGTGCTTTCTTGCGTTGGAACTTTAATTTTGTTGCATAGTGGGAATAGTAACAATTATAATTTCCATCTCCTTAAGTTAATGAGAATTCATGATGCAGATTTTGTGAACATGTTAGAAAAATGCTAAGCTTACATGTAGCATACAAATTGCTATGAGAGCTAGTAAGTGTGAACTGAAAACAAGCTGATTTTGCTGTACAAAAACTCTGCATAGGGAAAAGGAAAGATTGTTTTCATCTGAGCAGCTTGATAACTTTGTCAGTGAAGAAAGATGCTGATTTGGTGGGGGTTGAAAAGAGACTTGCCAGAATAAGAAAGACTGTGGAGCATTCCAGTGATACATTCTGCAGCATCTATAGCTGTTTTTAATAAAACACAGGAATCTGTTTCAACACTTTAAGAATAGATCATGAAGAGCTTAATAACTTATTAATAAATAATCACATGTTTTGTTTAACATGGGTGTAAACCGTGCAGAATTAATATGTGTGTCTGGCTTTTTCACATCTATATGAGTTTACCAACCACCCTTCTGCAGCCAAGCATTACTTGGTGTAAGAGAAAAGTTTGATTATTCTGGTTTGGTGCTCAAGAAGAACTTGGGTTTACTGTTTTTTACAGTAATGTTGTTTTTTTTTCTCTAGCATCTGCTTGCTCTCACATCACAAAACAGCACTGGCAACTGATAGACATCACCATGGAATTTGATGTTGGGCAAGGCCTAGGTGTCCTTATCCCTCAGCAGACTAGATCTTCTTGTGATAAGTTGTATATGATTCCTGGTGGTTTAGAGCTCAGAACTGAGTCGGAACCTGCCACCTGTTATAGAGGTACTGATCAGCAGTATCTGGTAGCAGTTAGTTCGTAACGCCAATTTCCTGCTGGCATTATGAAAAAAGTGATGGCCTGCCTGGTTTGTAAGTAAGATCATGGTATATCACATGCTTCTCCTTCCTGTTACACTTTGAACTCTAATAACAGGTTTGTTTAACAGACTGCTTTTTCATGGTTTAATCTGAAGCTTACCTGTCCTTAAACTAATACCTCAACTTATGTGGGAAACTGCAATTTTCTGCTTGATAAGTCTTATTCTAGGGAAGGGGACACTAGACACTGAGAGATTCAGCACCTAAACTGAGGTATCTAATAGCATGTATACTCTATAATAAAGTCCTGTCAGGCCTACAGCTGCAGCTCCAGAAGGCCACAGATGTTGCTGGATGCAATGTCAAGTCTACCAGACCCAGGCAGATGTCTCAGACACACAGTCTGTCTCAAAAGCATATGTTTAGGCTAGTGACTCACTCTAAGTAGTAATATGTACATCATTTCAAGGTAAAACAAAGATATTAATACATAGTTTCTCCTTCACTGCAGTGCAATGGAGGGACACGAATTTCTTGTAAGGTACTTCAGATTTTAGAAATACGTTTGGCTGTTAAATTAAGTGAATGATCTTTTTTTTTTTATTCTTCCTATTAAGAAAGAACAGGATTTATTTGTAATTTTTTGATAGAAAATAGTTTCTTTTCAAATAAGATACAGAACTACTTGGCCAACTGTGCAGCTTTTATGTACTTGATAAGATCAAACCCAGAATGACAATGAGTGAACACTTTTCCAAGAAATTGATGTAACCTCCAATCCATGGTAGACAAGTGAATTAATTGCAATGCAACAAATGAGTTTATTGTGATTCCATCGCACAGAGCCTATGTTGTTCTTCATATCCACATACTTTGTATTGCAGTAGTCTACATTAATTTTGTTATTTTTGCACTTGTGCATAGTGCTTATAACTAATTTGTAGATTATGTGGTGTCATCTTGACTTAAATAGACCTTGTTTTAATGATATTATGAGCATCTTTTAGTAAAATCATTTCATTACTTTGACATTTATACTATTACAGTGAATAATTGACTGCAGGTCAAAACTGTAATATATTAAGAGCTACCTGGATTGTGCATAAAATCAATTGGCTCAGCAGTAAAGTTGTTCACCATATCTCTTCTAAATGAATGTAGCCTAAGAAGCCATATCATACTCTGTGCTCATTTAGTAATCAGATGATTTTAAAAGTGGAGTCTACCTGTATCTTAGTACCATCTTTCTTTGTTATGTCTTTTCTGTGAGTGTCTCAAATAAACAGTACTTTAGTCTAAGAAAGTCATGATGAGACACTGTAATTCTTATACAGAAAATATATACAAAAATTACATGCCAGCAATTCGGAGAGAATTCTTATCCCATCAGATTCAGTGGAAAAGCTAACATTGACTTAGAGACAGAACTTCATTCAGCATGCTTTCATATCAGCAGAAAGGCATCCATGTCTCTGGAATCTTTGTTATGATATTTTGTCCAGTGTCAATTTCTCATTCAGAATGGGATTTGTTGTATTTTTTGTTATATTTTTTTACTTCCTTTGCATTATTCCAAATAAAGCAGTCACAAAGTCTGTGCAATGAATTTTCACTAACAAAGCAAGTTAACCTTTGATAGATTATACCTGATTATATGAAAAAAGAGCAATTTACTTTCTAAGCTAACAGAAGTATGGAGGTGGTAAGCTTGATTCTGATTCTCTTAACCTCAGGATAATAGAAAAAAATGATAAGAGCGTGTTAGAAATGGTTTATTATGCTATAAAAAAGAATATCCAGATTATTATTGACTACTGATTGATAAATTTCTCATACTGGTTTATTGGTCTTATGCATACGGAAGAATGATTTTATTGACCTCTTCATAGTATGTGTCTCTCTTATAGTGTGGCCAGTTTTGTTTCTCTCATTTCAGTGTGATTGTACAAGATTTCGAGTGTTTTCTGACAGTGTTATACCTCTTATCTGGATTTCTGAGTACCAGTAACTTACAGGTTTGAGATTGATGTATTGAAAACTTTATCCTGAAATACATCAAATTCCTGTTCATTCCTGTTTCCTGCAGAAAACACTTTTAGTTTACAAACTTCCTTTTACCTACACTAAGATTAAATGAGGCCTGTGCCGAGGCTAGCTCTTCACTGAACAGATGATTCTGGCAATCATGGCAAAACAAAGCAGCACAGAAAAGCTATTAATGACTTTACATCCTTATAAAGTAGTTAAATGGAGAAAACAGAAGTGGTAATGATCTGAGTAAAAACTGTGCATGAGGTTTAGGAATTAAAAAAGCCAAACCTTTTGCCAACCTTTTCAGGTAGTGAAAATATATAGTTGAGATGGTAGCACATCCACAGGTGTCCAACACCATGCGGAATGTTAAGCCTGAGGTGAAACCACTATTTGTAAAGATCAGGCCATCAGCTTGGACTGTGAGTTGCTGAACACCTGGAGTTGAGTTCCTGCAGGTCCACAGAGTTTATCACAAGTGGGCTGGAGGGGCAAGAGTCTTGTTGGGTGCAAAAGTGTCTGTACAGAATATGTGAATGTCATAGTATTGAAATCTTAGGATACAAGGCACTATATGCACCCAGTATACCTATTCCATAGTGGAAATAAATCAGACTTGCCAGCTAAGTGGTTCTTGAAGATACCCTATCTTAAATTTCCCTGGAATACCCACAAACATCAAAACATGGCAAGTTAAACAGATAAAAAAGGATTTCCTTACTCTTACCAACTTTTATATACTTTTTACAGAATCACAGAATTGTAGGAGTTGGAAGGAACCTCTTGAGGTTTAGTCCAACCCCCTTTCTAAAGCAGGTTCCCCTCTATCAGGTCACATAGATCCAGGCAGGTTTGAAAGCCTCCAGAGAAGGAGACTGCACACCCTCCCTGGGCAACCTGTGTCAGGGCTCCCTCGGCAACCTGTGTCAGGGCTCCCTCACCCTCACAGGAAAGAAGTTTTTACTCAAGTGGAACTTTTTGTGTTCCAAGTCGTGCCTGTTACCCCCTTGTGCTGTCCCTAGACACTGAAGAAAAAAGGCTGTTTCCATTCTCTTGACATCCACCCTGTAGGTATTTTTAAGCATTGATAAGATTCTCTCTGAGTCTTCTCCAAGCTAAACGGAACTCAGACTAGGGCTTTCCTGCAGCCTTGCCTTCAGTTCCCTGTTCCAAGTCCCCCAGTCATCTTAGTAGTCCTCCACTGGGCTATCTACAGATGTTCCCTGTCTCTCTGGAACTGGGAGCCCAGAAATGGACACAGGACTCCAGATGAGGCCTCATCAGGGCTGTGTAGAGTGTAAGGATAACTTCAGTTAACCTGCTGTACATACTCTTCCTGATGCCTCCCAGGATGCCATTGTCCTTCTTGTCCACAAGGGCACATTACTGTCTCATGGTTAATTTGGTATCAACCAGGACTCCCAGTTCTCTCTCTGCAGAGCTGCTCTCCAGCAGGTCAATTCTCAGCCTGTACTGGTGCATGAGATAGTTCCTCCCCAGGTACAGGACTCTGCACTTGTCCTTGTTGAACCTCACAAGGTTCCTCTCTGCCTAACTCTCAAGCCAATCTAGATCTCACAGCTTCCTGGTGAATCAGGCAGTCCTTCCTCACAGTTTACTGTCATCAGCAAACTTGCTGAGAGTACACTCTGTCCAGGTTGTTGACGAAGATGTTGAACAAGACTGGACCCAGAAGCAATCCTTATGGAATTCCACTGACCACCTTCTGAGATACTGCTTTGCATGATGTTGAATCAGAGAGGAAATTTTTAAAGAGCGGCTTCTGATGGCAACTATGAGAGAGGTAACAGTTCTTTGAAAAACAGATATCTATACTTGCTCTACCAAACACTGTCTACTAGAAAGGCCTGAAGATTTCATCTTCCTTATCTACTTTTTAAAAACATAATGTAAAAGGATATTGTGTTTAGCAGAATAAAAACCCCAGGGTCATGATCTGTAATAAATAAGTGGGTTCTTTTTCATTTCCTCCTTTTTTTGTTGTTGTTACTTTGTTCTATTTTTTGTATTTAGCCTTGATTGGTTTAGCTGTTATTTCTTCTTTTGGTTCACTGAAGTCCACAGACTTTGCGTGAAGGGATTTGGTACCTCACTTAAAATTTCTTAATTTCTTGATTCTGTTATTTGCTCACAAGATTGTTAAGGCAGGACATACACAAAACAGATTGCTCTCCTATTTGAGCTCTCATTTAATATGCTATGGGTGGGAAATGAATAATTTTGTTTAGACTAGAAAAATTGCTTTCTTCTTGATTAATCTAAAGGGTTCACTTTTACATATTATACTAAGAAATTTCTTTAAAAAAACATTCTTTACCTCTCTTCAAATACTTGTCTTACAGTGTAATGTAAATAGATGCTCATCACCCCTAATAAAAACAAACAAAAAAAAAGCACTGTATTTCTGAGTAAAGATCTTTTTATCTTAGAAGAATGTCTTCATAACCTCTTATGAAGGTAGAAGGTAGGGTTTTTCTACCCTACATAGGGTAGAAGGTAGGGTTTTTCTACCCTACATAGGGTAGAAAAATTGCTACCATTCCTGTTCTGAAACCAAGTGGTGAAAGTACTTTTGATTTCCTTGTGTAGGAGAGTGCTTACCTACAAGCAACTTGCTGTATTCAGTGAAACTTGTGGTTCAGTGTAAACAGTATAGAAACATCATCAGGAAGTTTTACATGAAGCTTAAAGTGTATAGAATTCCAAGAAAGTACATGTTCAGATCTGATTTGACCTGAATACATTACTCTTGTTAACTTGAGCATTTGTTATGGAATCATTATTCAAGACGTTAATGTTAAAAATATCTAGAATACAGAGCAAATAATTGACTAATAAGTACTTACACTTTTGACTGTATCCATTGTGACTATAACCCCGCTGAACTTTCAGCAACTCTGAAAGGCAGCAAAATGCTCATTAATAATTATGTCAGTGCAGAAGGGAACTGTATGAGAATTTTAAATGTTTTCATAAGTGAATCAATAATTAATTACTTTTCTAGAAGATGATCTAAGGCTTATTGTTATAGTATTTGAGAAGAAAAGAAGAAAATACAGGCCTCAACAGCAATTAATTTAGTTTCTTAAAAGGCAAAAAATACATATTTTTATATGACTAAAACAGGGCTTACTGCTAAAATTAAAAATGAGATGTGCAACGCTCTCTGTTTTTTTGGGTTTTTTTACACAATCTTCTTTGCTGTGTTTCCAGCAAATTGAATACAGTAAGGACTCTGTGATGAAAGACATTCCGTGAAAACAGCAAATCTTCCCAGATTGCTATCTCACTAAAATTAACTTAGCCCTGTAAGACTGAGTACTAAAATGCTTGGAAGGAGGCATTGTCTGATTTCTTCCTTCACTCAGGAGTTTTTCTCCTGCAGTAACATTTTGCTGAAATAACTCATGGGGCCTGGTTGGACTTGGCAAGGGTCACAAATGTCAGAAAGTTATAAAGACTGGAAAGGTATTCATTTTTTTTTACTTGTTCGGCTATATGTAGAGGACTTAATGGGATAAAAGAGGTACTGCTTTACTGGTAATGTACTCTCAGACTATATAGGTTATAGCTATGCTGGAGTCAGAGAGGGGGTAGTAGGTGGATGGATATGAGACCTCGGTGATCAGTAACATTGCAGCAGCACACAGTCTCTCAAGTAAATACTTGAGGTCCTTTCTGGGCTTGTACAGGTCATGTCAGAGTTTAAACAAACACAATTTCATTGCTTCTGAAATGTCAATCAGAGCTGACTTGAGCCCATCTGTCTCTACTACTGGTGTGCCTTCAGACCACAGTCCATGACATGCCCTTTGGTAGCTCATGAGGAGGTCGGAATGTCTTGCCATAGGTTCCTCATTTCAGTAATAAAAGTAAGAATTCTTTATGTTTCTATATTAGTTTCCATGCAGATACTTAAGTATGGATTACATTGAATTGTGTCAAAATAGATTTTGGATGAATACTTCAGTCTGGGATGTTACAGATGCTGTTAACAGTTTAATTGCTTGTACACTTTTACAGTGCGGCATGCACACCAAAGCTGTGTCTGAGAACTTTAGTGTTCCTTAGAGGAAAAATAGTATTATTGGGCAGAGATGAATCTCATGAGGCTCAACAAGGATAAGTACAGAGTTCTGCACCTTGGAAGAAACAACCCTATGTGCCAGTACAGGGTAGGGATTGAGCTGCTGGACAGTATCTCTGCAGAGAGAGACCTGAGAGTCCAGGTTGACAATAAACTGAGCATGAGCCAGCAATGTATCCTCGTGGCCAAGAAGGCCAATGGCATTCTGGGATGCATCAAGAAGAGTGTGGCCAGCAGGTTGAGGGAGGTTCTTCTCCCCCTCTCCTTTGCCCTGGTGAGGCCTCATCTGGAGTACTGTGTCCAGTTCTGGGCTCCTCAGCTCAAGAGGGACAGAGAACTTCTGGAGAGAGTCCAATGAAGGGCCACCAAGTAGATCAGGGGACTGGAGAATCTTCCTGATGAGGAAAGGCTGTGGGAACTGGGGCTGTTTAGTCTAGAGAAGAGGAGACTGTGAGGGGAATCTCATTAATATTTACAAGTGTATAAATGGTGGATGTCAGGAGGTTGGGGCATCTCTTTTTTCTATTGTATCTAGAAACAGAACAAAGGGCAAGAGGATGAAGCTGGAACATAAAACATTCCATTTAAACATAAGAAAACTGTTTTACTGTGAGGGTGAGGGAGCCCTGGCACAGGCTGCCCAAGGAAGTGTGTGGAGTCCCCTTCCTTGGAGATTTTCAAAACCCACCTGGACGTGTTCCTGTGTGACCTGATCTAGGTGGCCCTGCTTCTGCAGGGGAGTTGGAGTAGATGATCTGTAAAGGTCCCTTCCAACCCCTACCATTCTACGATTGTATGATTTCAACTGAAAAAAAAAAGGAAAACAAAAGGCCGCTTCATCCCTAGATATAGTATTTTACTTCTCTCTGATCAGCATTGGCAGCTGTTCATTTTCTGCCTGAGTGAATTCAGAAGAAGTCACTTACCTTATAAGTGATGAATGCTATATGACACTTGCTTGTCTAAATCTTACTAGCGTTTATTCTCAGCCTGACAAAACCCTTCTATTTCTTTCTGGATCTGCTAGTAATATTTCCTTGAACTAATTATTTATCATGTTTCTGAACTGAGACAGAAAGCTAATCATCTAATAGAGACAGCAGCTTTGTTGTGCCACATTCAGATGAACTCATGAGGGAAAGAATAAGCCAAGCAATAATGATAGTGTTACCAGAGAAGGGAGTTTCAGATTCAAACAGCAAGTACTACTAGACAACAACTTGTATTCTCCGAAATAGATTAACTTTTATCGCATTGCAATTTATTCACTTACTATCTTATTTCCATTTTAGATGTATTCCTCAGTCCATAAGGATGCATTTTTTGCTGATATTTTTCTTCTTAGACTCAACAAATAGAAATCAAACACAGAAATTTTGAGAGAGAAAAATTAGGGATATTGATTATGTAGGAGTTCAGGAGAAAACTGGGTTTCTTACTGTTTTTCTGTGCAAATTTGCATGGCTGAATCAAGCTATTCCAGCATCCTTTCATTTTGATTGCTGATTTGTATAGTGCATGTAAGACTATATACTGTGACTGTGAACATTAGTCATAAAGTAGTAGGGAGCAGCATCTCCAATAAATACGTTACAGGTAAATAAAAAATGTACATGTTAGCAGAGTATTATAACGTACAAAAACTAATCTATCATACTTGAAGAAGACAATACATGCAAACACTAAATACTAAGACTACTAAACACGGTTTGTGCTTTGGAGCCATCATACTTCAATGCTGCGACCACTGTAAGGAGGAAAGTAATGTTATCAATAGTAATATAACTGTAAAATATCTTGGGTAAATGTTTTCTTCTTCATCATATTTGCAGATGTTTGATCCTAGTATCTGGACTTGAAGGATTTAAAGCAATGAGAACAGACATTTGTCAGGAAGGTGGGAGAACACATTATGTAGTCACTACATGAGAGGCAATTTTTAGTATAAATGGACATAATTTCACTGGTGACAGTAGATGGAATATAAAATTTATTCCAGCTGGGAATGTTGCACTTTTTGCCCTCTGTCAAGTGCTGTGGTTTTATTCAGAAAAAAAAATTTCATCATGTAGCATTTAAGTGTGGTGCTTTTTAACTTATGCAGAAAATTTAGGAAAAAAGTTGAATTTCAGGGTAATTGTGAGCCAAAATTTTTTATTGTTCTACCATAAACCAAATGTTTATTTGTGTTTGAACCAGCAAGGACATAATAAATCATATGATGTAATATACTTCAGAATATATTTATCTTTGAGAATTGAAGAGTAATATACAAATTGCTCAGATGATTTTGAAGCAGTTGCTTGAGAGAAATTGTGCCTTATTGGTAAAGTTTGCTGCTTTTAAAACAACCTCTTTTTTAAAATCATGCTAGAAAGCACTAACCTCAGGAAGGAACAGTTGCAGCCTTAGTTCCCTTCAATATGTGCATTGAACCAGCAGAACAATACATTTCTATAGCATCAGGCTTTTGCAGGTTTTTCAGTTCTGTGAACTGTATTATAAGCTTGGGGAGAGCAAGCAGGATACTTCTTGGTTCTCATTTCAGGCACCCATGTGTAGAGATACGAGCTTCAGTTTTGGCATAGAGATTGCATTATGGTTTGGTTTGGATTTTTTTTTTTTCTTTTTTATTCAGTGTTGGAAAAGCTAAAATTTATAGGCCTTAAAACAAATAAAGTATTTAATTTAGAGGTGTATAAGAGAAGAGACAGTGTGAGCACGATGACCATAGTTGAAAATAGGCATTACTTATGAAGGCATAACTTGGCAGATGAGGCCCATATTACTGAGTTTTGTGATGTGTGACCTGATTAACAGGGTTAAAAGGACATTAGAAATAAGATTAATAAGATTCACTTTTTTCAGAGTATTTTCTCCCTTTGTGAAACTCTTAACAGATAACAGAAGTGGGCAAAGTGATGCATTCTGAGTATGTAGGTGATGCAGGTGATGCAAACCAGTGAGCTATGCTCTTAATCTTGTGCCTATTACCAGTCTGATTATTCCCAGTGTAAGAATTAAGGACCCTCAGGGTGGTTGCATGCTTTCAATGGTGCTTTCTCAGATATTTTGGTCTAGAATATATGGGGAAGATTTTGGGATTGGATTGGCAAAGAGCTTTCAAATTGCATGTTCCTGCAAAAAATTTCTGTCTTGAGTTGGTTACCAGACTTAACCAGTAAGTCTGGTTTTAAATCTGCTCTTTCTGGGAGATGGAAGCCATTAGAACTGAATGCACAGGCACAGTAATGGTTTAGATCCTGACTATTCAGTGTATTATTTTAATTTTTTTATGGTGGTGGTTTTATTTCAAATTTGTAAGCACATCACACAGAACATACTGGTAAATTGGCCTCACACAAGTTATGATATCACAGTATATCTTAAAAACTCATTATTGTCATCATACGTACCACTGCCTTTAACTGTGCTTATTTCTTTGCTCCACAGTATTTTGCATTTCCTCATAATTTTCTCCTTAGTTTATGCCACTTGGTGTAATCCATAATTTGTTTTCCATTTCAGAACTCAAATAATTAAAAAAGGTATATTTGACAACACTGATCATCGAAATTACTTTCTATTAAGTCATCTTCTTTCTAAAAAGCAGCCATTAATGATACCTTTTTTTCTCCCTCTTAGATTGTCAATTCAGTCTCGTTATCCTATCTCCTTTTCCTCTGTATAATCTCTTACAAAAGGTCTTGACCAATATTAAACCTAAAAGAAAAAAAATATTCTGAATTCGACTACTGGCTTCCAGTTGTTTACCATTTGAGAATGCTTTGACAGCAGGTTAAAAACTGTAAGCCTTCTTTGGAAAGCCAGTCCTCTGGTTTATTCTGGCTCTCTTTATCACACTACCGTGTTATCCTATGTTTGTTGACACTTTAAGATTGATCCTGCAGGTTGTTGTCTGGAGCTACCTTGAAGACTTTTTGTGACTGTACTGACATGTTGGTGGTCCTGGTGCTAAGCACAGCTCTGATTCATGGCTTGGGGAGTATTTGAACCCTTAGCTCTTTAGTGGGGCAGCGAGACTTTATTTTTGTTTTGGAGGATGGATTGTCTGGGAATAGCTTGCCTTACTCCTTGCAATTAACATCTTGCTTTCTTGGCTCTGCTCTTTTTCCTTTATAGTCTTCAGGCGCTCAGCAAACTGCCTGGCCCTGGGCATTTAATTTTTCAAGCTGTTGTGTAGATTTGTGTCTCTGATATCATGCTGTAATTTCCTTCTAAGTTTGGTCAATCCTCTTATAAATAAAGTAATACAAATTGTTTAACTCTTAATCATCTTGATGCCTTTCATTTCTGCCTTTATCCTTTAATAGCTAGTCTACAAAGGGCTGATTTTCCTCCAGGCGTTTCTTCTCCCAGCTGACACAGACCCAGACTCATAGGCCATACACCAGCTGTGACACTAAGCAATCACTTATGTTTTCTTTAATAAAAATAATGAAACATTATGAATAAAATGAACAATGAAATTAACTGCTGCTTAGGCAGGGATGGGATCCCGATGGGATTTGGCTGCTATAAACTTGAGTACTAATTATTGTCTGCATCTCCCTTTAAATAATATGCATCCCAGAATATCACAAATTGGTTAAGAAAGCTAATCCTTCTTATCTTGCCATGTACCAGAAAACATTTTCTCATCATGTCATCAACCTTACACGTCACCCTTGCCATATTTGGTGCCATGCCAGACTTCATGTTTTGAGCTAAATGGTAAATACCTAGTTGAAGTCTGGTTATAGCTGTCAAATCTGGTTATTTCATCTTCTGTCATAGGCACTTGATTCTTGGTAGATGATACATCTAAATATTCAAGTCTGCTGATTTCATCAGTGGTATAAGTGCCTAAGCCATTCATAAAGTGAAAACAGCTTCTACTTATTCTTTTGCACTATAAGTAACTTTTACCACACCAAAGCCTACACCAGAATTTGTCCATGCACATTTGGCCCTTTCTGCACTTCTTTTGTGGAGAAGATAGGGTTAAACACATTTTATGTATTTCATGGTCTTTGTGTGTGTATTCTGCAAGGTCCTCCATTATTGTTCTTGGTGCCCACTCTGGCCAGCTCAATCAAGGGAGCAAAGCAGAGGTGCTGAAGGAGACCCTTGTCACCCTAACCTGGGCAAACTGCACTGTCCAGAGAGAGATCAAGAGTGGACATCACCTCTACCTCTCCTCATTTTTTTAGAGATCTCTGGACTGGAGAGAGAGCAGGAGTACCCTTTGTGTGCTGTGCATTAAAGCAAGAGAACAAGGGGGTTGTGAATTGTCTTATCCCCACCTCAAGTAGAAGATATGACAGCATGAATTTTTAAGAGTTATTGAAATAAGAGTTTTTCCTACATATTAGGTTTTATGTCACATCCTTCTTTACTTGCCTAGCATCATTTCTAGCCCACAGTTTTTGTCTATCCTTTGTTTCCATTCCTGCCTCCTTTAAGAAACATCTATTTGCACTTCATTTTGTAACCATTGGACATTATTTTGATTTTTAGAGGTTTTATATTATCCCTAGTGATTTCTGCTGTCTTGCTTTAATCGTGCTTGTCATTTTAGTTATGAGATTAATTAGCGTCAGCTTCCATTGCTACATATTTTATAGGTATTTATGATTACTATAGCTGTATCTTCTCTATTTAGCTCCTTTTAACCAACCTCCTGGAAGCTTTAAAGCTTTAAAATTTAGTTATTCGAAATTCATCACAGCTGCTTTTCCTTGATGATTGCTGTGTATTAGTTTTTCATGCACAATTGCATACTCACAGCAATTGCAATACAATACTTCTCCCACATTATCTTATAAAGAAAATGCTACAGTTTCTAGATATTGCACAAGATGTAATTGAGAACAGGGTTTTTTTTATACTGTAGAATTCTCATGCAGAATCAATATTTTTCTTTAAATTGCCTTTGGTATGTTCTTTAAATACCTTATTCTGGGAAAGATGACATAAGAGAGGTTCGATAAGGTTTATTTTTCTATGTGTAGTTAATCTGTCAACAGTATATGCATAAGGTTGCATGTAAAAGTTGCCATTTGCTAAGTCAGTGGTATGTTTCCAGTAAGGTAAGGAATAAAGTCTCTTCAAACTGTCACTGAATGGCAGACTTTTCTTACTGTAGGCTGTGTGATGAAAAGAGGGAGGTATTTTAGGCTATGGTTTTGAACATCGGCATGGCTGTGTTGAAAGAAGCTTTCATAAGAGTAGCAGAGTATTCCTTTCCCATCTGGTATATTCATGTTTTTGTGATAATAAATAAAACGTGTGCTTTCAAAATTGGAAGCCATTTAAATTAAACTATGTCTAAATATTTGCAGATGTCAAAAAGCATTTTTCAGACCTTGAATTAAAATTGCATCAAGAAATATTTGTATGTGCTAGATAGTGTCTGGGTGTTTAACTTTGTCCATGAACTTAAAAAACTGACCAATTTCTGC
Source organism: Urocolius indicus (assembly GCA_013401255.1). Taxonomy (NCBI): domain Eukaryota; kingdom Metazoa; phylum Chordata; class Aves; order Coliiformes; family Coliidae; genus Urocolius; species Urocolius indicus. Next base: position 173,475 of record WBNH01007298.1, read on the forward strand.
CCTTTCCAGCTTAATAAATTGAAAAATGAAATTAAAAAATATTACTTCTCAGAATTCCCTCATTTACTCAGAATAGGTTCCTATACTATTTGAATAACTGAAGCATTTAAAATTAAATAATCAATAGTTTCCTCTTGATACAAGTTCTAGAAACAGTATCTGAAAATCACAGAAAAAAATTAAATGAAAACTTAAGTGCTTTAGTAAAAAGTAAGGTATGTTCCCAGCTATGTATTACCCATTGCAACGATTTAAAATATTGCAAATATCTTGCAAAGGTATGATTTGATGTGAGCAAGTTATTCAGGAGCTGCTCTGCATTACGCTGGTCTACCCATGGCTTAGAAACACAGCCCTGTCCTAATAAAATCTCTGTACTAGTTCTGTTATTGAGTTGGTCAACTGCAGACAAGGACCAGGGCAAAAGGCTTAGAAGCTGATATCTGTTTAATTACCTGAAGATTCATTGCTTTTGCTCTTCTTAATTAAGCTAAGGTAATAATGAAATCTGCTTGACAACTGCAGCCTGAAAGTCATCAGTTTGTTACCCATGTATTTGATAAATGGGCAGGTAGAGGATTATTAGTTTCGTCCTTTTTCTATTTCTCAGAAATGAAAAAAAGGAAGATAGAAGTTATTTGGGACAATATTTTAGTCATCTACAGAAATTTTGGTAGCAATAGAGAAACTATATAAAATGGATTTTGAAAAGTTTCATCAACCACTCAGCCAAAACCAAAATGCCCACAACCTAACAAGCAGTCTGAATTTCCCACACTTTATTCTCCATGGAACATCAGAATACTTTTAAATGCTGAAGGTGTTATCAAAGAGCTGCTGAATGAGGTCTGCAACGAGCAAACCCACAATTTTCCAATATATGGTTTTTATTTTTAGTTCATATCCTCATTGCCTTAATATGATCATATATGCATGTGATACTAAATGTCACTATGTGGTGTTTAATATTTAGATTAATGACTGAAGTCAGGGAGCCAACTCAAACAGCTTCTTTTCAAAATGTTAGAGTGGCATCAATATTAAAATCCAACTTGTACCATGTTAATGAAAAGATGATTCCTATGGGACCTTTCTGATAGCAAGGCGCTCTACAATACTTTTCAGTACTTACTGTGGTGGTGTGGATCAGCTGTGTAATGTAGCTGTTAATGGGTTAATCCATTAACTTCAGCCTGGAGTTTTACAATTCCTTGCTACATATTATCTGAGATAACTTCCTAGACTAGGAGAAAGATGGGTTAGACCTTAGGAATTCCAGAAGCAGAGCAGAGAGAAAACTACAATCAAATCTAAGACACGGCTGCATAGTTCCTTCAGTTTTGCTTCAGTATTTTTCCAGCCCCAGATTGCTACTTTCTTCATGCTGGGAATCGGGCTGCATTCCTTCCCTGGTTGTAAAGGCAGGCTGCAATGAAGACAGGCCATTTCATTGCTGGTGTTGACTTTCATGAGTAAATGATGTTGCTTGTGATTTGGTCTCAGTTAAATAGACATTTCAGGAATGTGTTCTGAAGACAGAAGATTGATAGACATTTACTAGCATGGAAAAAAAAATGACTACTTGAGCTATTTGGAACAAATGTTTTTGAGTATTTGTAATATTCACCCAAATCTATCTTCCTGGGCTATGTGCTTGTGTACCTCTATAGTCTTTATAACTTCAGTTTCTACACTATATTTTCAGTAAGTCAATGACACTGAAATATCCAAAATGAAAATAAATATAAAACGTCTGATGTGCTGCTTTCAGTATTTCAAAAGATTTGCTTCTGTCTTGATCTTAGATATCTGATTTCACTAACTGTCTTTGAAAGACTATACTTTTTTAACTTTCACTAGTGTTTCAAAAACATCCAAGTGACCCTGGATTCCTGCTGGGGGAAAATGGCATTTTCCCAGCAAGGTACAATGCTCCTAGGGAACCCACACAGGATACATGCTCTTTTATCTCTCTCTTAAGAAATGTAGACCTATAATTTATAGAGCTAGTTTAGGGGGTTGTTTTTCTTATTTTTTCCTTTTTCTTTTCTCACAATATAAGTCTTGTTCTAAGAGAACAGAAGATTGTCTCAGTTCTTCCTGCTTCAACAGAGCAAGCCTGTCTTTTCAAGGACAGATCATTAATTCTTGGTGTATCCTGTTAAATTTTACATGCCAATATTATCAAACTCTCCAACAGAGATCTTTTGGAACCTTTTCTAAACTGGTTCTATAACCCTCGGGAAACATATTCTTCCTTATGATTAATTTGCTGTTGTTGATTTGTGGTTATTTTTTGTTGTTGTTGTGGTTTTGTTTTCTCCTACTGTGGTATGTATTTTAATTAGTCTTGTTTCTCTAGAGAGTCATAGCTCCCATTCCTAGAGCAGACTATTTCCTATATGCTCTTAATACTTCCTAGCTATAAGTCATACAAGCCTTATGTGAGTGATTTCCTAGATACAGCTGCCGAACAAGAGTGTTCTTGAAGCTGAAGACACATGGCTCTTCAAACCAGGTGATTAGGAGGAGGAAGAGTTAACCAGTTTAATAGCTTGAACAATGAGGTCATGCTGTAGAGTGTCTGATGTCATCCTTTTTAGTAATTACTTGATAACTTTTGGAGAGAAGGACGCACAGTATAATAGAGAATAATAAAAAAACAGAGACTGAAGCAGTTCCTGTAAGGTTCTGGACCATCTTTCTCTTATTCTGTTTTCCCTGTCTTCTTTATGTGCAGAGCTGGGAGTAAGAACAATTGTTCAAATGTTTTCTATGTGCTTTTGTTCACAGTTCTATTACTGAAGAAACTTTCAGTGTTTGAACTTCCAGGGAATCTGAACACCCATGGTTCTTGCTGCCTTCAGTTTTGCAATTGGAAGCACTTTAACCATCTGATTGTTTAGGCCTTCTGTACTTTTCCTCAACCTCTTTATTCTTTATATATTTTTCTTAAATTAGTGGAGAGTAATGCTTTCTTTTAATAAACAATGTACTTGAACATATTTGAGGAGGTTTATTATACTTGCTGGAAATCAAATTCTTATTTCTGCAAAGAGCAAATGAGATAAAATAATTTAAATTATTTTGTTGTGTTCAGAGATGGTTAGATTTCAGGTTAATCTTCTGTACAAAGGGGAATTTAATCTATCAAGACATAGAAGACAAACTAGTTTCATTTTGCTTTGCTATGAGTAGTCTGAATATGTGCTTTTCTTGTTTCTGCAAGAGGACAATGTTGGAAGCAGTTGCTCATTTCTGATGCCAACTCAGTCTTGCCATGGATGTTACAGAAACTGATGCTTCTGTAAAGTCTTATTTCCTATAATGTGTGCTTTGATGAAAATTTCAGCTGTTGTTTGAAGGCAGATGTTTGTATATCACTGTCAGGTTGGAAGCAGATTTGGAAACATGAGCGTTGCTGTCCAGAATACTGCAAACAAATATGCAAATACATTTTTTTTAATCCAGTCTTGTAACTGAGGAGTGTGGTTCATGATTTCTGAAAGTTGGAGTTAGTATTCTGTCTTATAAGTCTTTATTGATTAATTTCTACTGTGTAGACTTAGAGTTGTAAAAGACTACCACAGTCAAAAAAAAAAAATAACTTACTCGTGTGACTTTCTATAATCGACCACTGATGAAGGATATAAAGAATTACTAATTGCAATGACACTAGAAACACCAGCAAGGAGAAAGAAGTGGTATACCTAAACTTACTCCTCTCTCTGGTTCCATACACAGACCAAATTCAGCTTCATTCAAGGGTTGCTTCTTGGGTTGTGTGACTGATACCTTGTCCTGGTAATGTAAAATTATGCTTTTGTTCCTTTGGTCTGAATGAAAATACGTGCATTTCTAGAACAACTTGAAGATGCGGAACTATGTTCTGAGTTGGATGTCAAAGCTAGATGGCTGATGTTTGAATTAGTGTTTGTCTTTCACAGTGATAGAATTTTCTAGCCATTGCTTTTTCTCCCTCGATAGTTTCCTGGACCTTGGCAGTTCATACTTAGATTTTAAAAATAATTATATTATAGCTTGTATCTAAATATAAAGCTATGATGGTTGCTTATCCAGAGTGTAAATGAGTTAATATTTTTTTTTATCAGAATGAAAAGAAATCCAAGTTATTATTATTACTGTCTCTGTAGGATATGAAGCTACACTAACAAAAATGCCAGATTTCATTCTGGTCTGACTAGGGGAATTACAAGGGGGAATTTCACTGTAAGAATTTACATGTTCTATTTGTATTAGTTGTTCTTTTCCTTATGCTTGTAAGCTATTTTCTCAACCATATTATGCTAATTTTTGTTGCGTTGAAGAGTGTTGTGGTTTAACTCCAGACAGCAACTACATTTATTAGGTAATACAAGTTCTAAAATTTGCCTGTGTACTTTATGGATCTGAAAATCTGCCTTTCCACTCGTGGGTGTCATCAAACTCAGGAGACAGAATCACAGAATCTTAAGAATTGTAAGGGATCTTGAAAGATCATCTAGTCTAACTCCACTGCCAGAGCAGCACCTCCTAGAGTAGCTCACACAAGATTGGTGTCAGGGTAACTGCTAAGATATCTTTTGCTAGATCATCCCCACCATCTCTAAAATATTTTTATGCTTTTCATTTTCCCTCCCTATTGTTGCTGTAGTGGTTGTTTTTCAGATATCTTTTTTTCTTTACTGATTTTGGGTAGAGCTCCTACCCTTCTTTTCACACAGACCTCTGGTTTGGTACCTCTTTGTAAACTCTTAATTTCCTAAATTTCTATCTTCTCTATTATTCATCTTTTTTTTTTTCTTTAAGTATGATGCCGAGAAATGTAGCTCAAGGGCTATTTCTCATAGATTGATACTGCAAAACATCTGTGATTCTGTTTTTGTTGTGGATTATCTCTGCAGTGCAAACAGGCACTGACATATAATGTAGTGAAGGCTCTGAGTCTACAGCTAATGACAAAGCTGCAGAGTTTGCATTTTTTTCTTGTGCCAACTTGAGACAAAGAAATCTAAGATGCTGGGAAAAAGTGGCCAGTGACTTCTTGCCTCATGTAAAATGCTCATTAACCAGAGTCATAAATGTTCTGTTAAATACAACAGAGCTCTTGGAAACTGTAAATTTTTTTTTTTTTTCTTTTTTTCGCTTCCTCCTGCAAGAATCCAAGCAGAACATTTTTAATTTTACAGAAAAAATGCTAAACCTCCTGTTGCATCTTCTGCAGATGTCTTACAGTAATACCACTGATGGTGCTTAGGTAGGGATGTCACAATTACACCGTGAGCCCAGGACACAGCCATTCAGATGTAAACCACAAAAATGCTGCAGACACAGACCAAAGAAGCTGCTACAGCAGATCAGGAAGATGTGATGAAAGATCCATATCAGATTCTCAGTGTCTTCTCTTCCTTCACCCAGTCTGTAAATGCTGTGCCCTCATTTGCCCTGCTTTGTTATTGACAGAGAGCAAGCACAAGTAGGGGAAGGAAGAGGATGATACTCTTGGAGAACTGCCTCTTACACACTGAACCATCCATCCTTAATTGTTAAGGCTCACAACAGTTACTTCTCAAACTAGAAACTTGAGTTTGCTTTTGTCTTGTTTTAAACTACAAAATTACTCAGCATTAATAATGTGCATAGTGTTTAACTGGAGAGAGCATTAAATTAACTTTTCTCTTGAAACACATCATATCTAATATGAAAGGCATATTTGCCTAGAGCTTAACTGGAACCAGTAGAAATAACATAGCTAATTAATGTCAGTTCATAAAACTAATGACTGTTATTTTCAAGTGATAGCATCAATTTGTTTGCTAGCATGTACAGTATCTTTACTTTTAGTCACTTGGCTTTGAAATTTTTCTCAGTCAGAAGTCCTGTCCACAGTTTCTGTGTTATGTTCTTTATCTGTCAGTCCCAGGAAGTATATGTTCTCTTCAAACAAATTCAACCAGAACTAGGCAGCTAACTTGTATTAAAAAAAAAAACCACAACAAAAACTCTATGCTGTTGTACTTCAGTTTAATTTCTCTTTGATTCTTTTTATAGCTCTAAAACCGCTATCTTTCTACTCTCAATAATCATTAGGGTAGATGTGGTTTATGACCAAGCCTGCAAAACCCCATCTTGTGATTTGCATGCCTATGTCAGCACATACACTATGCAGGCATTCAGAAAGAAGATCTTGAAAGTTTTTCAAGGCATCTTATTTTGAAATTTCAGCATTTATGCAAGAGATTCTTGCCTCTTGGGATGAAGTCCGTTAAATTCAATTGAGTTCCTATAAAGCTAAGAATACACTTTCCTTTGCTGTGGGGCAAATGCCGTTAAAGCTTCAGGCTCCTGGCTCTACTGTCACCAAAAGCAAAATTCCAGCTGAGTTCAGTGATACTATCCCACCCTAAAACTACTGTTCAGTTAGCCACTAAATATCATCAGATATGCAGATGGGAAGAAATGTAATCGTGAACTTGTGGCAAGACAGGGAGAAAGGAGGAAGAGGAAACACGTGTTCCTAAAAACTCAAGAGCTGTAAGGACAGAAAAACCAAGACCCATGAAAACATATAAGGCATTTATGTCTCTGCAGAGTTGTAACAGTTTGATTTTTGCAGATGTGTCAAGCATTTGACAATTGCAGTTCAGGTCAATGGGATTGCATCAAATGACTTCTTCACCTGAACAACCTGATGTAAAGAATCTGTGAGAACTGGAATTCCCTGCTAGGACAATAACAAATTAAGGAAAAAAATCCAGAGGACATGGTAAGGATGTTTAATTCAGTTAGAAAGGATCATCTATGCTGCTTTGATCAAATACTGATTGAAAATAGTGTTGTTTTATCACAAATCATAAGCACAAATATACCCATACAAAATTTTAAAGAGTAGGGGTGCTTTTAACCCCACCTGATACATACAGCAGAAAGAACATATTAGAGGTACACTTAGCTCCACTTCAACCAGTTTTTTAGTTGCTATTACCAATACCCACTCTGTCCATAGTGTATGTATTGTTTGCCATGCTGCTGTTCTCACTCAAGCCTTTGCAGATTTTAAATCAATGTATGGTAGCTGCTGTCAGTGACTGCACAAAACCCAAAGATAATAGGTCCATAAAATGCCATGAATTTATTAGCCACTTCTCGTTTTCAGTTTTCTTTAGCATACTGCTGCATTATATACGCAAGCCTGAAACACTGATTTGCTTTACATTCTCCTGCAACTACTTGCTTTTCACACTCTCTTGGTCCACCACATGTAAACTCAGGCTGTAAATTCTCACTATGGAGATCTTTGTGGAAGACAGTGATGACATTTGCCTGCAAGCATGTTTGGTGGGCTTAACTAATCAAAATACTTTATTTAAAATTACATGAAAATAAAATGCGTAGAAAACCAAAGTCTCCCTCTTATCTAGGATTGTACCAAGATATTTCACCATCAGTCCACCCTGAATTCACTGTTAAAAGTGTTAAAAACTAAGTATGCAGCATAAAAGTATTCTTCTGAAAGCAATACCTCTAACTTTAGCTGTAAGGCAAGAGGTCGATATGGTTTTGGCACTGGCGTATGTGGAACTGGGTTAAAAAGCTTCTTTTGATATATACAATGCTGAGGGCTTCATACAGAACTTGTAGTCCTTTTGAGATGCTGGTATTTAGATGAGTTTAAATGAACTTGGGATTATATTTTACACAATGTCATGGAAAGAAGTACCACAGTACTTGTAGCTTTGGTGTAGTTTATTTGTAATCATAGTTCCTCTGACATTGAGGGACTTCATGTGAATAAGATCTCTCCAAAGGACTGCACACAAAAATAACCACTGAAAAGGCTTCCAGTGACTTCAGCAATCATTTTTAAAGGCTTGAGACATGAGAGGCACAAATTCAGGCTTCAAGGTAGTATTTCAGCCTGTGAAGGAGACTACCTACCTACCTAGAAAAGCAAATTGTTTAATATTTTTCTGTTCCATGCAGCATCATCTCCATCTTGCCTTGCTTCCGTGAAAGCCAATTTTAAGAAATACAGATGGCTAAATTCTGTTCTGATGAGTTCTCAGCCTTGTAGTCTATAAGGAGAGGGGGATAAAAGAGGGAAAGGCCTATGTGTTCATGGATCTCAGATAACCTTTTTTCCAAGCATGAAAAGTGTTTGTTGCCTGAAAAGCCCTATGTACTGAAAGTGTACTGGCTTCTGACATCATTGGGAACCTGTAATCATACAGAGTTGAGTTGTCATCAGTTCTTGTCTTGCTGGATGCTAAAACAGCCAGTGCAAGGGATGTCTCTCTTCTGCAGATACTTTAAAAAGCAAGGTGGCACTTAAACAGTGATGTTTGGTCTGCTTCTGGTATCAGTCTGTCCCTACTGGATCCCCTTTGAGAAAAAGTGGACTAGAAGTCTTGCTGGGCTTGCACCACCTCATCTCCATGTTTCCATATGCCCTATAGTAGCCCCAACAAAGAGATTATATCAATAACGCAGTGCAGTACCTCTTGATCTCAGGGCTCTCTTGTGGCTTTTTTGTCAGTCTCATTTAATTTCCAAAATTTAGTTATCAAATGAGAGCTCCACTATGTGACATCAACCAGACAGCTTGCTTTGACCTTCTGCACTTTCTGAAGACTAATCTTAGGGTGTTTCCAGTGCAAATTTGTCTTGCAAGGTAGAGGGAGAATGAAATCTGCACTACCTTTTCATTTCTGTGCTGGGTATTGCACTTTTCTCAGTATGGTGTTCTCTGTTTCGCAGGTTTGTCCGTTTCTTAAGAAGTCTTTTATTAGCTGTGTAACTATTGGGGAAGAAGCAAAACCAGGAGAGGCAAAGGGAAAGGTGCTGCTGAAATGTTCATGAACCTAGTACTATTGAAAAAGCGAGCTGTTTGCCTGCCAGTAATTTTTCATTTTGTTCAACAGAACTGAATGCCTTATTTTCATTTAACTGAATATTTCAATAAAGTCACCTTTTGCCACCAGCATTTATCATCTACATTTTCCTCCTTGCATCATGCTTAAATCTCTCTGCCTTGATTTTGTTGTTTGGCATATTTATTTATTTACTTGTTTACTTAAAGCCTTATGCCATTAAGCAGCCTGCCACCAAACCAATAAATGGGTAAAGAAATAAATGTGCTAAAAGAAACTGTCCGCACTGCGATTTATGCAGAAACAGCTGACTCTCTCAGGTTCTTAAGAGCTGCATCCTAGCTTTGAAAGTGATGGGCTTGAACAGTGAATTGAGTTTTCTGGATGGAGCTGACCTTCAGAAATGTCTTTCTTTTCAACTGTAGGAATAAAAACTTTTCCTAGTTTCAAAGTTTGTCTCTCTCTTTAGTTTTCTTTTGGTAATCTGCTCTTGATAATGTGAGAAGGCTGGGACCTTAGACAAGTTGTTTTTATATGATTTCACCACTTTGCTTTTTGTTATGCTCTAGTTTTGACAGATTCACTAAAGGAATGGGAACTGCCCAAGCTCACTCACTTGATAAATCACTTTACCTTTTTGGATCTCAAGCTCTTTTCTGCTCTGTCCCTAATCATTCCTTTCAGGAATGAAGAATGTGGCAGTAAAGATGCCTTAAAAACATAATTCTTGAATTTCATGTGTAATAAAGTATATGTAAAGCTGTACTCAAGTACAACCTGAATGAGAAATGACCCAAAGATACTTTAACTCTGAGCTATGCCTTTCACAAAATGGACTATAAGGAGAAGTGGGAAAATGAAATTGAGGGCTACTTCATTTCTGCTTGCTTCTTTCATTCCATTCATAAGGAAAATAGCCCTCTAGTCTATCCAACATTTGGGCAATTTGGAGCCAAGTTAAAGAAATGAGAATTGTTGTAAGTAGAGCATCATTCAACCATTATGTAGTTATAAAAAAAAATGGTGCTGAGAAAGTATTCAAAATGCAAGTGCAAAAAACTGAAGAGCCAGAGGAGTATTTCTATTATCCAGTCTAGCTCCCTGGTCTCCTGCAAGTTCTCTGAGCTTATTCTCAATGGAATGACTTGAGTGAAAACCAATTAGAAAAATCATATATATGCCACACTTCTACGCAAAGGTGGAAAATGCTGTAAACAGCAAGTAACCAGATATTGCTCTGTGATTAGACTTCCCTGCTCTGAGTCTCTTGATGTTATCTAAAAGATAGATTTCTGGTTTCAATGTCTTCAGACAGGAGTTTATTTAGGGGACAGAACTATGCTAGCCTCTTCAGCTGTGTTATTTTAACAGCAGCATAGTAGGATCAGAAATAATGGTTGGTGCAATATTTTGAGTATTGTTATGAACTTACTTTAATCCTTTAGGGATGGCTGTGAATCAGGAGCAAGTGCTGTGAGCTCTCACACAGTTGCACACGTCCTAGTGGCGTGTAACCCAGTTTGAGCTCTGGCCAGCACATGGAGCAAGCCATTTATAAAATGGGGAGACAAAGACAACTTTTGTGTTCTTGCTTCATCCCATTACCCCTTGTGCTATCACTGGACACTACAGAAAAAAATGCCTCCTCATCCTCTTGACACACACCTTTTAAATACTTATAAGTACTAATGAGGTCCCCCTTCAGTCTCCTCCAGGCTGAGCAGACTCAGTTCCCATAGCCTTTCCTCATAAGGAAGATGCTCCAGTCCCCTGATCATCTTGGTGGCCCTGCATTGGACTCTCTCCAGAAGTTCTCTGTCCCTCTTGAGCTGGGGAGCCCAGAACTCAACACAGTACTCCAGATGAGGCCTCACCAGGGCAGAGTAGAAGGGGAGCTGAACCTCCCTCGGCCTGCTGGCCACACTCTTCTTGATGCCTCCCAGGATGCTCTTGGCCTTCTTGGCCATGAGGGCACATTACTGGCTCATGTTTAATTTGGTATCAACCAGGACTCCCAGTTCTCTCTCTGCAGAGCTGCTCTCCAGCAGGTCAATCCCCAGCCTGTACTGGTGCATGGGGTTGTTCCTTCCCAGATGCAGGACTCTGTCCTTGTTGAACATTGTGAGGTTCCTCTCTGCCCAACTCTCAAGCTGGTCAAGACCTTACTGAACGGCAGCACAGCCTTCTGATGAATCAGCCAGTCCTCCCAGTTTGGTGTCATCGGTGAACTTGCTGAGGGTACACTCTGTCCCCTCATCCAGGTTGTTGATGAAGATGTTGAATATGACCGGCCCCAGAACCAACCCCTGTTGGTATGGTTTTGCCCAGACAGCAATGAAGCACCGTGACAGTCTCTTGCTTACCCCCACGCTCCTTAGAATGGTGGAAAAAGATAACCAAGGTTGTTGTGGGTTGAGACAAGGGCAGAGAGGGCTCAATGCCAATTATGATTCCAGGGAAAACAGACTCCAGTACTCAACTTAGAGAGGAAAGTAAGGGAATTTTATTCTACTACCTACAAGAAACAGAACAGAACAAAAAGCAAAAACAGAGCAGGATGATGAGAAAAATACAACCAGCACTTTAAGATCTCCCTCCTTTCTTCCCAAGCCCAGCTCACTGTGCCCTGTATCACTACCTCGTCTCCCCTCAACGGCTCACGGGGGCAGGGAATGGGGGATGTGGTCAGTCTCTCACAGATGAGCTCTGCTGCTTCTCTCCTGTCAGAGGAGGATGACTCCTCACATTCTTCCCCTGCTCCAATACAGAGTCCCTTACACAGAACTTCTTACAGGAGCTGTCTTTGTATCCCCTTCCCCATTGCCAGAAACAGCTCCTCACAAAACCGTGACACCTGTGAAACCCCACTGCCCACAGGCCTCCAACTTGACTCAGCACTGTTGATCGATACCCTCTGGGCTCTGTCATTCAACCAGTTCTCGATCCACCACTCATCCAACCCACGCTGTCTGAGCTTTTCAATGAGGATATAATGGGAGGCAGTGTCAAAAGCCTTACTGAAGTCAAGGTAGATGGCATCCACTGCTCTCCCTTCATATAGCCAGACAGTTATGCCATCATAGAAAGCTATCAGGTTGGTCAAGCAGCACTTCCCCTTGGTGAATCCATGTTGAGTCCCACTGATAACCAACATCCAAAGCTTCCCTTGTAAATATCCAAATAAGTATCAATTGTTTTTTTCCTTTCCTGTTTTCCCCCTTTTGGGTAAATCAGAAGCCAAGAGCAGAAGATGTTTTGTATTCGATGTGTTTTCTACAGCCAATTGCTACAGTCATTGGATTCCAAACAAGAGAGTGTTTTAATGGATTTATTGTATCATCTATTTTTCTTATCTAATATAACCATCTGTCTCTTATTGCTTTTGGCTTTTCAAGGATTATATCAACTTTCATGACTGCAATGTGGGATACAAAGACTATTGAAACTGGCTGTAAATGTACTGCTTGGAGGTCAGGAGAAATCTATTGTGGCACTGTGGAGCCCACTTTAATTTGATTTACTGAACTGAGAAGTCACAGGTGGGATGCTCACTGAAAGCTAGCTGAAGCTTCTCTGTATTGTACTGTAGTTTGTGGATGCCTACCTGAGCATGGGAAGTAATTTCTGCAATATTTTTTTAACTTGCCATTTTTTTTATGATTCATTCTGTATTTTTAACATCAGCATTGTAGAGAAGAGGGCTGAATTTGCAGCAAAATAGCTCACATCAGAAAGTGAGTTTGCTGTGGGCTTTCCGTATGGTAATTAATATGTCATCTTACCATTCGCATTTGTTTCCAATATAAGCACATTCACAATGTAAAAATAAAATAATAATAAAAAAGTATACTTCTGTGCCTGAAGGGTACATTTTGAATGAGTGTGAGACATTCAGCTGCTGTGTAGCTGAAGTCTATGAATGTATAAATGACTAATGTATATTCATGCTGTCAGTAGCAATTGAAAGGCTCCTACTCTCCTGACCACAAGAAATCGCATTCTGGTTTTTGTTCTCCTCCAGTTATTGTGGCTTTTCCACTCTACCCATGGGGAAAATGGCCTTAAGATTCAGTGAAACAGAAAGGATTGCAGGAGAGGAGAGTGTTCGGAAGAGTATCTCTCTTTGTCTTTTTGTAGGTTTAAGGGGTTTTGGTTTTGTTTGTTTGTTTAGCTGTGGTTTTTTCGTAAGTTGGTTCAATCTGTTCTCTACCATAAAGCCTTTAATAAGGTAAGCTCTACATGTGCAAGGACACTCATGACCCTGGTTTCCTACCTGAGGGTGCCAGGCCTGTTGGAATTACCTCTGACCATTGTTTTAATTGCCCTCCCACTGGCATGTATCTCTAAAAGCTCACCTCCATTTTTCATCAGTTTTATCATGATGCATATAAGAATTACATAAAGTATAATAAGCAAAGCAAGCCTGTCCACCTGTTTCTCTTTGACTATTTGAAAGCCTAAAGATAGAATCTAAAAGCCCATTGAAACCAGTGATTTGATCATGAGTAATTTTGGAGATATTGTTCGAATTCAAGTGTTGACATGCTTCCTTCATCTTATATTTTTACTTTAGAAAATGCTAGCAAATGATGTATAGCATCTAGGAAGGAGATTGCATTAGAAGAGGTGAAAAGGTGAGGTAGGGGATTCTTGAATTCTTGGACAATGAAGACTATGGTATCTACATTTGAACTAATGCTTTAACAGTGTCAGTCGTGACATATGGGATGAGAGTGAAATAAGCTGTAATTCAAGAAATTTGCACACTCTACTCCTTATGACTGAAGGTGGAGGGTAAAGAATTAAGCAGCTGGGCAGCTGGAAGGTTAGATGGGAACAATGTAATGGGTTAAGAAAAGTATCAACACTGCCAGCCAGGTTAAAAAGCCTCCACAGGAGCCCTGAACAGTTTCAGAGATGAAGTAGGCTTAAAGGCTGAGGTCAAGAGAGATGTTCATCTGAAGCGTCACACTGGTTTTTGCCTGCAAAAGAAGGTGGGAGAATACTTGAGAGATACTTACCCTAGGAGAAATATTTGATTGGGATGAAGACGGCAGTGAAAACAAAAGGCTGAAGTCTGAATTTACCTTCCTATTGACATTAATCAGGTTGTTGCAAGTGGAGAGAATAAAACTTTGGATTAGCTTCAATTAAAACTATGATTTTTACAGGCGTATTTGAAGATTTCTAGGGCCACAATAAACATCATTTTTTAACTTGAACTGCCTCTTGACATCTGTTTGAGCAACAATAGTCTGTTGGTTGGCTTGCAAGAGGTTTTTGTGATGGCCTTTTTAGGACTAGAATAGTCCTAACTTCTTAATGAAGTCTGAGTTCATATATATATATATATATATGTATATATACACACACATATGTATACACATATGCTTATTCCTGGGTTTATATGTCTGATTCAGGTTGAGTTTTGTGCTTTCTAAAAATCTTTGTCGTTGAATCCTAACTGTAAAGCAGGCTTTTTCTCAGCTTCTTCCATAAAGACACAATTCTGCAATAGTGATGTATGTCAGAGGATGAGGATCCTGGAGGAATATGTGCATAGTGGGGACAGTGTGGTATCCAGATAGCACTTGATCAAACCACCAGGACAGGGATTCTGACACCTGCCATTCTGCAGCACCACATTTTTCTTTCTTCATCTCTGAATTCTTTGTGGCTTCTTCAAGAAACCTCAACTGAGACTTGTCAAGTGCTTTGTACTGATGATATGCTGCAGTATTTTTTTTTTCTCTTTGTTGCATTTAAACTGGTAGCATTTCATCTGACAGTGAAAACTGGGTGGTTTTTTTGTGGTTCTTTTTTTAGCTTTGNTTGCTGTGGGCTTTCCGTATGGTAATTAATATGTCATCTTACCATTCACATTTGTTTCCAATATAAGCACATTCACAATGTAAAAATAAAATAATAATAAAAAAGGATACTTCTGTGCCTGAAGGGTACATTTTGAATGAGTGTGAGACATTCAGCTGCTGTGTAGCTGAAGTCTATGAATGTATAAATGACTAATGTATATTCATGCTGTCAGTAGCAATTGAAAGGCTCCTACTCTCCTGACCACAAGAAATCGCATTCTGGTTTTTGTTCTCCTCCAGTTATTGTGGCTTTTCCACTCTACCCATGGGGAAAATGGCCTTAAGATTCAGTGAAACAGAAAGGATTGCAGGAGAGGAGAGTGTTCGGAAGAGTATCTCTCTTTGTCTTTTTGTAGGTTTAAGGGGTTTTGGTTTTGTTTGTTTGTTTAGCTGTGGTTTTTTCGTAAGTTGGTTCAATCTGTTCTCTACCATAAAGCCTTTAATAAGGTAAGCTCTACATGTGCAAGGACACTCATGACCCTGGTTTCCTACCTGAGGGTGCCAGGCCTGTTGGAATTACCTCTGACCATTGTTTTAATTGCCCTCCCACTGGCATGTATCTCTAAAAGCTCACCTCCATTTTTCATCAGTTTTATCATGATGCATATAAGAATTACATAAAGTATAATAAGCAAAGCAAGCCTGTCCACCTGTTTCTCTTTGACTATTTGAAAGCCTAAAGATAGAATCTAAAAGCCCATTGAAACCAGTGATTTGATCATGAGTAATTTTGGAGATATTGTTCGAATTCAAGTGTTGACATGCTTCCTTCATCTTATATTTTTACTTTAGAAAATGCTAGCAAATGATGTATAGCATCTAGGAAGGAGATTGCATTAGAAGAGGTGAAAAGGTGAGGTAGGGGATTCTTGAATTCTTGGACAATGAAGACTATGGTATCTACATTTGAACTAATGCTTTAACAGTGTCAGTCGTGACATATGGGATGAGAGTGAAATAAGCTGTAATTCAAGAAATTTGCACACTCTACTCCTTATGACTGAAGGTGGAGGGTAAAGAATTAAGCAGCTGGGCAGCTGGAAGGTTAGATGGGAACAATGTAATGGGTTAAGAAAAGTATCAACACTGCCAGCCAGGTTAAAAAGCCTCCACAGGAGCCCTGAACAGTTTCAGAGATGAAGTAGGCTTAAAGGCTGAGGTCAAGAGAGATGTTCATCTGAAGCGTCACACTGGTTTTTGCCTGCAAAAGAAGGTGGGAGAATACTTGAGAGATACTTACCCTAGGAGAAATATTTGATTGGGATGAAGACGGCAGTGAAAACAAAAGGCTGAAGTCTGAATTTACCTTCCTATTGACATTAATCAGGTTGTTGCAAGTGGAGAGAATAAAACTTTGGATTAGCTTCAATTAAAACTATGATTTTTACAGGCGTATTTGAAGATTTCTAGGGCCACAATAAACATCATTTTTTAACTTGAACTGCCTCTTGACATCTGTTTGAGCAACAATAGTCTGTTGGTTGGCTTGCAAGAGGTTTTTGTGATGGCCTTTTTAGGACTAGAATAGTCCTAACTTCTTAATGAAGTCTGAGTTCATATATATATATATATATATGTATATATACACACACATATGTATACACATATGCTTATTCCTGGGTTTATATGTCTGATTCAGGTTGAGTTTTGTGCTTTCTAAAAATCTTTGTCGTTGAATCCTAACTGTAAAGCAGGCTTTTTCTCAGCTTCTTCCATAAAGACACAATTCTGCAATAGTGATGTATGTCAGAGGATGAGGATCCTGGAGGAATATGTGCATAGTGGGGACAGTGTGGTATCCAGATAGCACTTGATCAAACCACCAGGACAGGGATTCTGACACCTGCCATTCTGCAGCACCACATTTTTCTTTCTTCATCTCTGAATTCTTTGTGGCTTCTTCAAGAAACCTCAACTGAGACTTGTCAAGTGCTTTGTACTGATGATATGCTGCAGTATTTTTTTTTTCTCTTTGTTGCATTTAAACTGGTAGCATTTCATCTGACAGTGAAAACTGGGTGGTTTTTTTGTGGTTCTTTTTTTAGCTTTGTGTATCCCTTGTCCTTGTAAATTTTGTGGTGTTTTGTTTGGAAAATAATGCTTGTTTTTTATAACACCGTTTTATGTTTTTTTATGTTTATGTGAACTGAAAGTTCACATGTGCATTTTATGAGAAGAGTTAAACAGGCTTATAATTGACTTGACTCAGTTTGTGGGAATAAAAACAAGTAGAGAAAGCAAGAATGTGCATTTTAAGTACATCCAGTTCTGTTGTTGTCTGCAACGTCTTTTACTGGCTAAAAGGTACCATATTCTTTTATACGGAAGAATCCAGACATAATGAGTATGGCCTGATATTTGTCAAATTCTGTTCTCCAACCATTGGCTTTGATTGCTTGTTTAACAACAACCATACCCAAGTGAAATCCTGGTGTTTGACACATGACCTGGGTATTTATTTCATATCCATGTTTGATTTTACTCTGTGGAATGGATTATTTTAAGCCAATATTTTTACATTACTGCCAGAGTTATGTAGGAAACACTCTGTAGTTGTACTGGAAAGATAGACAGATGATTGAGTGTGTAGTAGATATGTCCTATGACTTAAACAGAAAAAAGATTGTTTCTCGGTTTATCCTCTAATGTATCTATTCCCCTCATGTCTGGAGAGGAGTTTCACAATTTTAGGAGGCATGAGGACCATAGTGATAAAACATGAAAATGAAAAATGAGAACATCTGTTTGTTTATTGCATGATGGAATATAATGTCTGGAGGTTAGGCAAGAACGTAATTTTCTGTAACCTCTTTTTAAAGAGGCACTTTTCAATGAGAACACATGCACATAAATGTCTTGGAGGATATGCTGGAAGTTTTATAAACATTTTTCTACAGCTAAATTATAGCTAATTTTGGTGAATGACTATATTTATAGATACTGAAACTTTACCATTCAACTTTCAGTCATTCCTCTAGAATAAGGCAATACTCTGTAAATGTGGGCATTTGTCCGTCTTGTCTTTACACTTAATTTCATTTTGGCCTGTAGAACTATTTTTTGTTTTAAAAATAAAGTAACTTTTTGCTTTTATGTCATGAAAGGAAGTTGTTGAGCACTGTGGTGACTGTTTTATGCCGTATATTACCACCAGTTTGTCATAGTACCCACTGGCTTTCAGCAACACTGTCAAGGACATTTAAAGAGATTGTTACTAATATTTGCCGGCATTGATACTATTATGTTCTTTAATATTACAGCTAAGTGGAAGAAAGTCTAATAAAATTATTTTCCCATTGGAAAATGCTGTTCCATCAAACTGGTCTTAATGTATTAATTTGTTTATTTTCTCTCTGAAGATTGGAAAATTTGCAGGTTTCATGCTGCTTCAAGCAACAGAGCTCTAAAATCCAAACTCCTTTGCCAAACAGAATTTTCATTCTCTATACATATCATGTTCAATTATGGGCAAGATCTTCTGATTTCCTGCAGGCTCAAGGCAGGAGGCTAAAGATCATCAGCTGCACTAATGTCCGCTGCTGATTAATCCATTATTAGTGTTATTATTTGAATCACAGCAGTGCTTAAATGCTTTAAGAATGTGATCCACGTGTGCCTATGCACACATGTATAGATAATAGGAAAAAGTTATGAAGTACCTGACTGAGCAAGCAAGAGAAGAGTAAAAGTTTGGTAGGCAGTAGTGAGGGCCACAGTGTGTGCCGTTAATAAAAAGGATGAGTTGAAATCCCTACTCTCTAAGAAGTCTTGTTGAGAACAAGTTAGGTTTGTTTTTTCGATTTTCACATTGACCTCATAATGCTCTTTTAAATTTTCACCCTTTTTTACAGTGCCCTGTGTTACTGTTCTTTGTTTACCCAATTCTCATGGTGCCCCAGGTGTCTAAGGGAACCAGAATTGACTGAAGAGACTGCAAAGCAAAGCTATCACATTTCTGTTTATTGCTGATCATTTCAGCTCCTGGCAAATGGCCTAATTGCCAGACCAAAACGAAGCTTTTGAGAATTGTGTCTGTGGAACTGGCCCAGTGACTTTCAGTAAGATACAGGGTTTATAAGAGCTCACAGTACATTGCCATAGTGAACACCGATGCTTGAATTTTCTCAGAAGGCTTTGAATAATAGGTTTAATAAATGTAATTTATAGCTGAGTATAACTTAAAGAAACAAAGCAAAGTGTGCTTAGCAATTTCCTTTCATGCTTTCTTAGGGGCAGACAAGAAAGTAACCAATGTATCTGAACCAGAAGCTTTCCTATCTGATGCCAGATACATAGTAAATCTCACTAATTTCAATACTTGTTTTCCTTTCTATTGTTTGAATTGCATCTGTAGCCTCAAATAATGATCTAAAATGAACTAGGAGTGGAGGAAGCTCTGACAGATACATAGAATTGTAAATTACAAAAGCAAAAAAACAAGAAAATTAAAAAGCTTGTCTTGATCTTTCTTCAAGGTCAGCAGTGGGACAGAAAGATTATTGTTTGATGGCTTGGCTTGCCTTCTTGCCAAGTTTAGGCAAAAGGCATAGGATGAAAAGGCATATATTTAAAAACTTGTTTGATGGTAAATGTGTGGAGTTCATTGCCTGAACCTTCTATAGCCACACCCAGCTCCACCTGCTCTGTTGTTGTTTCTGTTGGTTTGCTCTTGCCATCCTTTGAAGCCGCATGCAATCCCTTGTAACTTCAGTGGAAATGGAGAAAAAGAAAACAATTTCTTCTTTGCTCTGTTTTCTTGTATCATGCACTAGCTTTGTTTGTACTGAAGCTCTCCTGGGGTAGCAGCCCCTCAGGATGTCTGTCCCCATAGCTGTAACTTAGTAAGTGGATCCCTGCAGCCGTTACTGAATGATGAGAGTATTGATAAAGCATGTTAGTGTTGCAGGGTAAAGCTGCTGTGATATCGACTCCAACTAGAGTTTTAATAAGGCCAGTGAGCACAACAGGAGGAGAAAAATTACCAGTAAGTGGTTTTTTTTTGTTGCCTCAATGTTATTCGTGCTGATTTTCTGTATATATGCAGTTTACTGTTCTATTCCTTTTTCCAGAATATAAATGAGGATCTCATTAAATTTAAAGCTCAGCCTTGCTGGAAAATATTACTGAAGTCAGAATCTTCACTAATGTCTTTACATATGAGAGAACATCAATACTGCCTTTGCCTCCTTGCCTCATAGCTGCCCCAATTTAATCAAAGCACTTTATGTCTAGGAGACCTGATTATCGTGCAAAGTGTTCTCCTCTGTGAAGTTTGGGAATTTTCTTTCTGCCTAACATGGTTGCTGTTTGCATGCAGGCATCTAATTGTTATCACATGGGCACAGGTCGAAATGAAACAAATTGCTATTTCTCTCTGAATTCCTGTCCTGACCCAGAGAATTCCCATGGTACTAACATCAGTGTTGTGGGAGGTAAAACTCATGCTCCTAGTTTACAGGCAAAGCAGCTAATTTGCATAGACAGCTCATAGAGCTGTCCTAGATTTAGACTCTCCTTGTTTTGAATGACTTGAGACCAAATGCAGGCCAAGGAAGTTAACTAATGAAACTCCTCACTGCTTCGTGCTTTACTCTTACCAGCAAGGGCTGTTGCAGAAAAGGATAAGTTCATGGACATTAATTTAGTGTGTGGAAATTTTCAATAGGATGGAGTCTGAGAACACCAAATAAGTGCTTAGAGCTTGTTTTGAAACTGGAAAGACAAATGGTGCTTACGTGGAGATGATGCAATGCAAATGCTCCTTCCTCTGTGCTGGTTTACCTAAGTTCATGCTGGGGCAAGATGGAGAAGAATAGCTTTTCTCCTTCATTTTCCCATCCTCAAAATAATGTTACTTCTGCAGACACGTCTGGTGCAGTGTTTTCTGAGCTTCCCATTAAAACCTGCAGCTGCATTGCTGTTTGAGAAAATTGGGAACGATAGAAATAGAACCAATTCAGGAAGACAGTTAATTCATAAAAAAAAGAAAACTATGCATTTCTGGTTATTGGAAATGGTATTTTATATTCTGCAGTAATGGGAATTCTCATGTGAATTCAGTTGCCTTTTTCTTTCTTCATAGATAATTCTGCTTTTTTTTAATTCTTCAAGCATAACATGCTTTATTGCATTTCAGCATGTGAACTATGACACTTGCATCATTACATTATGGGATTCTACAAAAAAAAAAAAAAAAGTTAACTTGACCTTTTTAAACTCTTCAGGTAGCTTGAACTTTAAGCTGTGTTTTTCCCAGCTGAAAATGTAACTTTAAATAAATGAAGTTGAGATTTTCTCATAACATCAGTTGGAGAGTTAAAGTCTTTAAAAAAATAATGAGATCATATGACATTCACAATAAGATGACAGGAGTCAGCAACAAAACCTAACTACTTTTAGGGGACTACCTTTCCATCATTGCCCTATTTGAAAAGGCCCCAGTTCCTTTAACTTCCTGTATACAATTATGGAATGAGTTAAAAAGATTTATTCCTTTATCCTTAAGGAGGGAATATCTGCATGGAAAACAACCTTGCTCAAGTGATAACATTAGCAGGTTTGACTGGAAAAAGAAGATGATATGTGTAGTGGTGTTGAAGTAATCACTCTTAAAATAAGCTGTGCCTTATAAAACAAACAACTATTTGTTATTATAAGAATAATATACTGGCTTAAATTAAAACAAGTTGCGCAGGCACATTACAGATCTGCACAAATCCCATTCAAGTGGCTTGTGCCAGACACAGTAAAAATGGCTTTGTCATTGCTAGTCAATGAAGCGAAATAGAGCACTTCTGTCATACCGGGTGAATAATTGCATATCGTTCAGAATGTATTTTTTATTCTTGGGAACTGGCAACCAGGAGGTAAAATTTCTAACAATCAGATGCAGCTAATAAATGCAGTGTAACATTGCTGTGGTCCTCCTTAATGTAAGTCCTCAAGGGGAGATTTAATTTTTTTTACCTGGAAAAATTAGTTTTGGGTGATGAATTTCTGATAGCACTGTGAAGGTATCTCACAGCCCCTGGCAAGACTTTGCAGTTCTCCATTATCACCTTAGACAACAGAAGAGAATGCACTTCTGATTCATTGTCTCATTTGGATAAGGAAGGAAAGAGGGAATCTTTCCCAGCCAGTGTGAATAGAGTCCTGTAAACACACAGGATTAAGTACAAAGGAAAAATCTAACACTCAGAAAGGAACTTTTGTTTGGAAGAACATTTTCACCTTTGCAGGTATTTTTGGCATCTTCGTGTTGCACAGCAGAGGTGCCTATGAATAGTCATTGGCAGTAAAGCTTCCTTCCCTGTAGATTTTGACTGAGAGATGTTCCCACAGGAACACCTTCCTTGCTCTGTCTGTTCTGCTGGTGTTTTCTTCTTCAGTATAATAGTGCAGGCTGACACAAGGAAAACATACCTTTTAGCTCCTACTTTGTTATTGACTTGCACAGTATCCATGATTCAAACCAAGTCAGCCTTGCATTATGTTTTTCCTCTTGTGTGAAAACCGGTGAACTTTTATTGTGCATTAACGCTTCTGTTAATGAGCCACCATCTCAAGTGGTAACAATACACTTGGTTGAAATTAGTAGAAAATATCCAAGTGCTCTCCCTAGTCCTGCAATATACCATCAATGTATTTCCAAGTATTTGGTTTTGGCTTGCTTGTCCCAATAGTGTAAATTAAATCAGAATCAGAATTAGTGTAAATGAAATCAGAATCGAACAGGATGGCCTTAGGTCTTTTCATAATAATCACAATACTTTGAATTAGCCTGTCCCATGCCCTCCATCATCTTCTCCTTCATTGCAGTTGCTGACTCTATCGCCTCTTCCAGTAGTCTTCTACAACAAAATGAATCACCTGTACATTTTTCATGCGAATTCCAGGAATTATTCAGAGGCAAATGCCCATAGTCTGTTATCATGCACTTGCCAACAGCCTGAAATCTGCTCAAAACAGTCGCCGGGAAGCCATAGTTCATTTTGCTGTCACCTAATTGCATGCACCTGCTGGTGACAGCAGTAAAATGTGATATCTCTGACATGATGGCAGCAGATGGGGTGCTTAGAAGAGCTGCTTCCATTTTTCTTCCTAATGAGCATAGTCTTTTCTTTTGGCTTTTCACTGTGTTGGGAAGATACAGAGATATACTGGGAAAGATGATGGCTGCGGCAGCGGAGCTTAATGTGATACTGCTGCTTTTTTCATACTTTTCCTAATAATGTGTCAATCAAACATTTGTGTATGAAACTTTCTTTTTAATGGAATTAGTAGAAGACTGGCAAACGAATGGCCTCACAGAAACTCTCTAACAGCGGCAGTGCAGTTGGCACATGTAAAACCACAAAAGGAGAGATTTACAGGGAAAGAGAATTTCATTTCTTTTCATTGCCTTTTGGTGCCCATACCTAAACAAGGGCTTGTCAGTATGAAAGTTTGTCCTTTCCCCTCATTTTTTGGTTAGTTTAATGGGAAGAGATTTCTTTTCCCTACAAGCCTTGTCTTTCCTTCTGTACCCTCACACTGTTTTTAAAAAACTGTACCATGGTAAACTTTAATGCTTAAAGGATATACACTTTCTAATGAGATAAAACCAGCATTGCCTGCTTGATGCATTCCAACTGCAAATGTGCTTAATCAGAAGAAAAAAATAGGCAGTCATAAATTTTCTGACAGGCTGTTTTCAGGAGGTTAAAATGCTCGTACATCAGAAACTAATATGCCTTGGAAATAAGTTCCTTTCATGAAAAAAGTAGTTCTGAAATAAACAATTTTTTTTTCAGGAATTTTTTTTAACCAAGGCCAGATCTGACTATAGAAAAATGAAATGTTATTTTGAACAGTATCATGATGTACTATTTAAATTTATTTTATAAAATCACTAGTGTCCTTGTGCTATGCCTCACACAGTCGTAGTCACAGAGCAGGATTTCATGCTCTTATAACCTCCCTACAGTGGAGAAGGAAATTTCTGGTGACATTCTGGTGCCAGAGTGGGCTTTTAGGAGTGTCAGCTCAAGGCATCACTCCACAGATTAATCTGCTCTTCAGATTACATTGGAATTGTTACCTAAACAGAGTTGTATTTATATGTGTATTTGTAAAGTTAGGAGGACTATGTGAGTAAACTGAAAGTTAATAAAGCCCTGTGGTACATTGCAGCTGTGGAAGTGCAGTGGTCTTCATGGCAACCCGATCTAGGTGGACCTGCTTTAGCAGGGGAGTTGGACTAGATGATCTCTAAAGGTTCCTTCCAACTCCTACCATTCTGTGATTCTGTGTGTATTTTGCAACCCTATCATTCATGTGAATAAATGTTTCAGTCATAACTCAGCTGCATCATGCTTCAGTCACTTGTTTGCTATTGTAAATGCTGAAACCTTTCATTTTTGCTGAATTTTATTCTGTATTATTGTTTTTTTCCATAACAGAAACGCTCAGCTGGTGATTCCCATTGCTGAGCTGAGTTTTGCTTGGGACTTTCAAAAGCACTTAAATAACTTAGCACGGTTTCCATTAATAGTCATTTAAGCACTTTGGAAATATCTTCCCAACATTAGGTCCATAATTCTCTCAGAGGAATGACTCAGGTAATGTTGGCTATATAAAGCTTTTTCAGTCTGAGCTTAGAACTGTTTAATAAGCGGGGAGTTTATTTAAAGCATTCAACGGACTTTGCTGCTACATGCTGATCAACGCAGCTGGGGGTGCAGTTAAATACATTGTGCAAATGAGCAAATATGGGCCTCATCAAAGCCTACCGAAGGCCATCAAAAATCTCCCACTGTGAGGAACGTTGGCTTAGACCCATAACAAATAAATACAAGAAGAAAGCAAAGTGATTACACCACTGATTGCCCTTTATTCTTGCAGTTGAATGTTAGCATTCTGATGGTGTTAATTATTTTGTTTCCCAACTCTCTAGATCTTATATAGATGTACGTGCACTCCCCTCTTACCAGCCCTCCCCTGGGTCTTACTGTCCCAGCGTCTTGCAGATGTCTTCTTTCAGGAAAGGGAGATTATATGCAGTCTTGCTTCAGGTGGTTCAGTACAGTTGATAGAACCGACTGTTAAAACCACAGCCAGATCCTAAACAAAAATGTACCTCAAGGTCAACTCGTAGTGCCTGCAGACCCCTCTCTTGGGACCTGTGTGACACGAATTTGGCTTAGCTCTTCCTTTATCATCCCTTCCCTGTGTAAGCTCAGACTCAATTTCCCTGTCCACTGCATGGGAGGGAAGAGCTCTTATACAGTCCCACTCCATCTCCTCTGTCCACTCTCTTGCATTTTGGTCCCATCTGCAATGCTGGTTGATGTTTCCTTGGCAGCACAGTTTTTTAATAATACCTTGATAATGTGTGCAGAAATTGCTGGCAGGGCTAGAGTGCTTGGTTTCTTTTTATTCTCCAGCTCAGTTGAGTTTTACTGAAGTGCAGTGCTGCAGTTTTGGTATCATTTGAGATGCATCTTCAAGATACATTGGTTTTGTTTTCTCTTTAATCACGCTTTAAATCTAAATAAATAAATATGTAGCAGTAAATGCTCTGTGGTATATTTGGTAAGATTAACAGTCCTGTAGTAGCGTAACAGCTCATGATAGTCTTTACTACTTGAGTTCCTGCTGAGAGGAGAGGGAAAGCAGATAGTTCAGTGAGCAAATTATAAAGTATGTGTGTTAATGAAGTGCATGTCATAAAGCTGATTGTTCCTTCTTCGCATCCTCTCTTTTTTGCTAAAAAAGCTCTTAATATTCCAAAGCTTGGAGGACTGAACCTTCCTCTTTGTTTTTCAGTACACACCAATATTCTGAACAACAGCAAAAAATCCATTGAAATATTTATTTTTAACAATCCAGGTACACACTGTGAATAAGTTAAGGTATGGAAGAATAGAACTGCTTATTGAGGCATGTAAATCCTCAAAGTTTTCTTTTGGATCCCATTTCTACCTGCAAGATATTTTTAAGCCTGGATTACTGCAGATTTTCATGATACTTTTCTCTTATAACCTCTATGTCTTCTTGTTAAAGACAATTTTACATTTTTTAAAGACAAGTGAAAAGAGATCAAATGCATCTTTCCACATCTTTGGGTTGACTGTTTTATATAGCTTCCTAAAGCCATACACTGTTCGAGAGATTATTAAAGTGGTTATTGTATAAAACAATGAGCTGTTGATTTCATTTTCCCCCACATTTAACAGTAAGGAGTTTTGTGTATGAAGTTACGACCTATACTTAAAGCTGAGGAATAAAAAACCATAGCAATTCATATCTGTAAACCCTATTATGTGGAAGACAGAGAGCATATTAATGAGTTAGTACTGAAGACATTTACTGCCCCATGCTTACCAGTAGCAGTAAGGCAGGCAGCTCTTAACTAAGATCTAATCAGGAAATCAGATTGCAGTTTCTTCCATGTATTTACCCTTCCATCTAAATATGCTCCTTCCTCATCTCTAAAATATAATCTCAAAGAGGAGATGACAGAAATGTTTTTCAGATATAATATGGACGTGATTAATCAAGATATACACTTTGTCTTTCCTTAAAGTTCCTTTGGTAAAGACTTAAGGTTTTGCTGCATAAAAGAAAACAGTGCAAAGATGCACAAAAATCATCTCTTTTCCAACAGTCCTGACTTGCACTTTGCAGACCAAGATGTGTGACTGAAAGATCTTCCTGTTCTGGCCAATCTCTGTGGGTTTATCATATTTTTGGGAGCAGCATCATGCCCTCGTATCTTTCTTGGCACCATAGATGTTATCCCTACTGTACAAAAGATGAACCAAAGCAAAGAGATACTGAAATTACTCCAGTACTCTATGGCACTAAAAATTATTAAGCTGGGAGTCTCCTAACCCTGAGACTCTTCTGCTTTTCTGTATATTCTCTGCTACAGTGAGATGAGCATTGACAGGTGCAGGCAAGGATTTCATATGTCTGGGTTTTTTTCCATGAGAGGTTCAGTTTCATTTAATAATAAATACCATCAGTTTTGCTGGTCTACAGGAGCTGTAAAGGGATGTCAGCAATGATACAACTGAAGCTTGGGAAAGTGTTTTTTAAAACTGCACAGTGTTATTATGAACTTGGCTTTGTAATATGAAGCATAAGTAAAAGCAGTGAGGTCAGCATTATCGAGCAAGTCATAGCAGTGCACTTTCCTCTGTTAGCCCCCTTCATTGCTTTGTTAACTGCTTTGCTGCTGGTAACAAACCTAGAGAAACTCTCCAGTGAATGGCTTTGGAAGAGGAAACAAGGCTACAGTTGTTTCCAAAAATTAGAATATTAAATTAAACATGGAATTTAGTTCCTCCCACCCTTAGAATGTGTTACAAGCAGCAGCTGGGAAATGGAGCAATATGCAGCCTCTCCAGGCTTTGGGGAAAGCAGTACAAAACTCAAGGAATGTTTGGAGTTTCCCATAAGTGCTGTGCTCCAGGGTGAAGGTCTGAATGGTAATTGTTTAACATTTGAATTATAGGGAATGTGTTTTATCCTTTTAGCTGCTGAGTAGCTCTACCCAGACTTGATTTAATTCAGACACTCAGTACATGGCAAATCAGGCATTGGTCAAATGCACAGCCCATTTATATATTGCTGTATTTTGTTGGAAACTCTGATAATATACTTTCCATAGCTCATTTTGTTACATGGGCAGCAAAAGAAATATTTACCTGTGTTTCACTCCTTGTAATTGTAGAAACCATGATCAGTTTGCACTCTGAGACCTCCTCAGCTCTAGTTTTCAAGATCTTGTTTCTCGTTTTCTGTGCTTTCAGCATATTTAAGGTGAGAGACTGAGTACTCAGACAGAATTGTAAAAATATTAGAGATAGATGTAGTCAAGCTCTTGTAGCTTATGTGAGTAAGACCAGTAGTAAAGTTGGATTGCAGTATTGTATGCTGCATTGGCTGTTGGCAGCTTTGCAGTTGAGTACCCAAGTCCCTGTTGAAAGTTTATTATCCCATTTTCATAGCTTTTCTTTACGGGAGCCCAACATGTGCTGCAGACACACGTTCAACCTGAAAATGCTGATGTCATCCCAGATTCACTGATAGAGGCTGACTGATGTGTTGTCCCACGTGATGGTGAACAGAGGACACAAGTTCTGATGAGAATATGCTCTTTTTTTCTGCTGTTAGGGGAGGGAAAACAAATAAGATTATGTTTAGAGAAGGGAGAAGGAACATATAGCTCAGCTTTGAATGATCCTTAGGGTGTCCTGGTCCTGGCTTTTGAAATATCGGTGCTTGCAGTGAACAAAGATGCAACGATCAAGGCGAGCAGAAATCACATGCCTGTAGCTCTGAGTGCTGGTCAGAGGGCAGCAAGGTAGTGTCAGTCTCATAGGAACATGAGACAGATGAGCTAACTTTAAAAAAAAAAAAATTAAAATCCACAAAGTTAGCTGTTAGGAGTCTGTTTCGCAGCAGTAAAGAGAAATATCTAGCCCATATCTTCTTGTTGTAATTTTGTTGCTAGTAAAATCTGAAAACCTGAGTTTTGATTATTGCTATTGGAGAACGTATGTGTTCTGTTTTATTTTATCCAAGATCAGCTGGAGCAGTCTGCTGCTTACCACATTAAAATTACAAGTGGCTTAACTAGAGAAGTTGCAATCTTGGCTTTTCCCACAACGAGTATACTAGTGATTGCTGCTTGTACATTTTTGTCACATATCAATAGAAATTTACAGCTGAAGAAAGGTTTTTTTTAAAAAAAAAAAAAATCAATAGTTTTTCATGATTGCCTGAAGCTTTATGATTTGGTTCACTGGGCTGGTTAGAATTGTTTGCTGAAGCTATTCTGGTGGTAGCAAGAAGGTATAAAATACTTCTTTTGCAGCCAATATGTACATTGAATTGTTCTTTTAAGTCTATGTAATATGAAATCATTGTGGAAGCCTGTACAATCATTCAATATACATTTCTGCATCATTTTCTCCATGTTTGCATTTGCTTTTTAAAACAAAGCAAATTATTACAAACAATAATATCCCCAAGGGAGGTAGTTAGTATGCATAGTACTTTTGTTCATGCGTTTTACTGTATTCTTTTTGGAAAATATGTTTGGGACTGCTTTGAAGGATGGGGAGACAGTGTATGGATTACAAGAGATATAAAAAAGGAAGAGGGCAAGCAGAGAGCAAGCCTTAATTTCATAATCTGATGCTACTGATTCATAGGAAACCTCTTTAAGACTGGGTTGTGTGGGAGGTGTTACTATAGTGTGTTGATATTTTAATCATAAAATATTTTCAAAGATCCCTGAAGTCACTGTTAAGCTCTGCTGACCTAACCCTTTGTGTTACAGTTTCCCGTTTTATATAGCTTTTTCCCTAGGAACAAAGGCAATATGCAGTGTGATCACTGTTTTGTCAGGCTGCACCACAAAAAGGGGAACTAAGAAAACCTGAAAACTTCAACTTGGACAGGAAGTTCTGCTGCTGCTGCTTGTGGAATGGTTGTGGAGGCTGGTGGTGGGAATTACCAAGTGGGAATGCCTGGAGTAGCTGGAGTAGAAAGTACTCCAGTCTGAACAGACATGAAGTGGGATAAGAGAACAGCATTTGTGAAGCCATGTCTAGGACCTGTCTGAGTTGAGAGCTGCCCAGCAGGGATTTTTCTGTTTGCTTTAATGGCTTTTTTAGGCTCTAAGCATGATGTGAAAGTGTTTCCCTGGTAAATAGAAACTAGGTCATGTTGTCAGTTTATAATCAACAGATTATAAATGGCCAGAAAAAAATTTCTGAGATTACAAATCACAAACTAGTCTTGAAGATTAAATATTATTTCTACTGCAATGCTCTCCACATTTTTTGTTTGTTTCTGTATCCAACAAACCTTAAGTTTGTTGCCCAACAACAACAATCATGACGGAAAAGTTAGATGCTGGATATGGAAGATTTATCTCCATGTATTAGGTTTGGAGTATATTCCTTTATTGGAAAACTTTGAAGGTATTAAGTGTTTTATCATTGGTTATGGGGTTTTTTTCCTGTTTTGTTTATTTGTATACAAAGTTTTCAAAGCAACCCTCTGTAGTGGGTCAAAGGCCACGTGTAACTGAGTAGCATCCGGAGGCTTCGCATTGTTTCATTAATTTGTAGAGTAAAACAGTTGCTCACAAAGAAAACAAATGTTTTTGGGTTTTTTTTCTTTTTTTATCCATCCCAGTTACTAAGAGTCAAGCTAGAACCTTTTCTTACTCTACATCAATGCTAAGAAATGTACATAAAGGTAAATGTTGTAAGCAGTAAGATTTTTGTAGTTGCAAACAGTGAATTTGTGATATCTGTACAATATCCGTGCAATAATTTTAGCTGTTTGTCAGAGAGAGAAACACTTTTCCATTTTTTCTTTTTTTTTTAAGGAAATTTTTCTTTTAAAATCATTGTTATGAGAAGGAACAGAATCCAGCTACGCTCCTTTGAGGTATATGTAGTTTGGCATCTAGCTGTGACAGTACACATCTCAGCACAAGATTTCCTGTGTATTTACCAAGCTTCTTAGATAGGTTTGGCAGCCTGATTTTTCTCTTATGCCACTGCTGCTCTTCACATATGCATTCCTGGGGTTGTCTATGCTATATATCAGTCTCGTTAATGACTGTGGAACATGCACACCCCTAGGTGTTTTATTAAGTAGGCACATTGCACAGTATTTTACTTTACTGCTTTCTGTTACATCTGCAGAGAACAAAGTTAAAGAACTATCTGCACTTCAGTCAAAGACATAACAATTAGCTGTGTCAACATATCCAAGCCAGTTTAAAATTGTTACCCTCAGAGTGGGAGAAGTGCAGTGGAGGGGTAATTCAGCATAGGCTGCCTGAATATTTAACTATCTGGACATGCACTCCACTCTTGCACTGGTATCAGTACATGAACTAGGTAGTTTAACGATACTAGGGGGTCTGAGAGCTGCCCAGATCCCACTGGTAGTACTGTCTCTGCAAGAATTGTTTCAGCAGGATGGCAGGAGTGAAAACCAGGAAACATCAATCTTAGTGGCTTAAGATAGCTGCATCTTACCCTGAACAGATGTACTGGTTTCAAAAGATACCTTTTCTTTTTCCCTTTAAAAAATAAAAATACAATTGAAGAGTTTGAATTGAGCTGTGAATCGATTGTTCTGTAGAGAGAAATGTGTTCACACACAGAAATTAAAGAATAAATTAAGCTGTCAGCCATAGAAGTTGACCCTAATTAAGGTCAATTCTCCTTGATAAGTAATTAATCAGGAATCTTTATTATAGTTTACTCTCTCTATTAACAATAAACAGAGCATTATTTTATTTTTATGGTTAGAATAAGTCTTTTAATTGATAGTATTCTGCAGGCAGAGAACATCAATCAGCTCTGAAACTGATACACTGAAGACATTTTAAATTAGAACAGCATCCGTTAAATTAGTCAAAGAACAAAACTGCAAAGCTCAATATCGTACATCTTCTGCAAACCTCACTGTTCTGTAATTTCTTGTTTATAAGGAGAAAAGACACATCATCTCTCTCTGGTGATTACAAATACTATTATTTAGTATCTCTATTCTCATAATAACCAGTTTACTGTGGTTGTCTTGGTCTTCTCATCTTAGTGCCTGAACACCTTTTGCTAAACACTAATGATAATTTTTGTTGTTGTTGTTCTGTATTCTTATCTTTCTATATGGATTGTGTAGTGGGATGGTAAGACTCACCTCATTCATATATGTGTTTATTTCTAAGTAAAATATACAGATATTCAAGCATACACATGTAGAAGCATCTGCTTACATGCATAGGTCATGATGTATTTATATTGATGAAAGAGGATGGAAAAAGTTTTTTCAGTAACTGTCTCTTTACTTCAAGTTCAGTTTGTAAGTGTGGGATACAGCACAGAAAATAAATACCATTTATCTAGGAGGCAAAATAAGTCTCCTGTAATGTAAGAAGCAGAGCTTAGTAGAATCATAGAATGGTAGGGGTTGGAATGGACCTTTAGAGATCATCTAGTCCAACGCCCCTGCAGAAGCAGGTCAACCTAGATCAGGTCGAACAGGAACATGTTCAAGCGGGTCTTGAAGACCTCCAAGGAAGGAGACTCCACAACCCCTCTAGGCAGCCTGTTCCAGTACTCCATCACTCTCACAGTAAAATAGTCTTTTCTTACGTTTAAATGGAACTTTTTGTGTTCCAACTTCATCCCATTACCTCTTGTCCTATTGCTAGCTACAATAGAAAAAAGGGATGCCCCAGTGAAGAGCAGCTCCAATGGATCCTTTCTCTGTGGTACGTTTTGTTAACTGGAGTTGGTGTAGTTTCTTCATAGCAGGATAGGCACAGTCCCCAGGATGTGCAAAGCTGCAAGTGGAAATGGAAGCGTGCTTATTGGGGAGATCTGTCAATCACTAATTACCTTTGCAATGTTGAATGAGCCAAGAAAGCTATTAGCAATTGTACAGGCAAAGCAGATGTGGCAAAAAGCTGGCTTCACCTCAGGTAAGAAATTTGTGCATGATGGCCCCTAATGATACTACTGCTTAATGAGACTATTTGTGGGCGAAGAACAATTTGGAAAAATAAGAGAAGAAAAATAAATAGCGTTTGCTTTTTATAGCCCTGAAGTTATCACAGTTAGTGCAGAATAATATCTGAAAGGCTGTATGTGTGCACAGCCACACACAGATGCACACACACTTACCTTGCCTGATGCTATCCTAAAGCCATTTTGAGTCTAATACTCTTCAATAAATTGCTCAAGAGCGGTTAGTTCACCCATGTGGAAACCTCACCTCTGTGATGCTAGCAAAGTCAGCAAGACATTGGGTTATCTGCTGCAGAGCACAAGGCATTTCAAACATAGGCTACTCAGAAGGCTATTTAAGATGCAGTTTTCCCCCTGCTGTCTTTTTAGGAAATCTGAACCATGAGACTTGATTCAACAAGTCCATGAATCCCCTTCCCAGTGACTCTGCAGTCACTTTTTTTTTCCTGCTTTTTAATTTTTTTTTTCCTCTTCCCTGGCAGAGATTCTCTTTCCTGAAACCCTGATGTGTTTGCAAAGGCTTACCTGACCAAATAGCAGCAAAACTATTCACAGCTTTGAAGTAAACATTTGTATGTCACAAGTCATAGATATGCCAGCCAGCTAGGTTGCATTCTGGAGTGGCTTGAGGTACAGGGATGGATTGTATTTGTAGGGTAGCTATTTATAAAGGGGTCCTTCTGGTGTGTGAAATCTNCTTTACTTCAAGTTCAGTTTGTAAGTGTGGGATACAGCACAGAAAATAAATACCATTTATCTAGGAGGCAAAATAAGTCTCCTGTAATGTAAGAAGCAGAGCTTAGTAGAATCATAGAATGGTAGGGGTTGGAATGGACCTTTAGAGATCATCTAGTCCAACGCCCCTGCAGAAGCAGGTCAACCTAGATCAGGTCGAACAGGAACATGTTCAAGCGGGTCTTGAAGACCTCCAAGGAAGGAGACTCCACAACCCCTCTAGGCAGCCTGTTCCAGTACTCCATCACTCTCACAGTAAAATAGTCTTTTCTTACGTTTAAATGGAACTTTTTGTGTTCCAACTTCATCCCATTACCTCTTGTCCTATTGCTAGCTACAATAGAAAAAAGGGATGCCCCAGTGAAGAGCAGCTCCAATGGATCCTTTCTCTGTGGTACGTTTTGTTAACTGGAGTTGGTGTAGTTTCTTCATAGCAGGATAGGCACAGTCCCCAGGATGTGCAAAGCTGCAAGTGGAAATGGAAGCGTGCTTATTGGGGAGATCTGTCAATCACTAATTACCTTTGCAATGTTGAATGAGCCAAGAAAGCTATTAGCAATTGTACAGGCAAAGCAGATGTGGCAAAAAGCTGGCTTCACCTCAGGTAAGAAATTTGTGCATGATGGCCCCTAATGATACTACTGCTTAATGAGACTATTTGTGGGCGAAGAACAATTTGGAAAAATAAGAGAAGAAAAATAAATAGCGTTTGCTTTTTATAGCCCTGAAGTTATCACAGTTAGTGCAGAATAATATCTGAAAGGCTGTATGTGTGCACAGCCACACACAGATGCACACACACTTACCTTGCCTGATGCTATCCTAAAGCCATTTTGAGTCTAATACTCTTCAATAAATTGCTCAAGAGCGGTTAGTTCACCCATGTGGAAACCTCACCTCTGTGATGCTAGCAAAGTCAGCAAGACATTGGGTTATCTGCTGCAGAGCACAAGGCATTTCAAACATAGGCTACTCAGAAGGCTATTTAAGATGCAGTTTTCCCCCTGCTGTCTTTTTAGGAA
This sequence comes from Urocolius indicus, assembly GCA_013401255.1. Taxonomy (NCBI): domain Eukaryota; kingdom Metazoa; phylum Chordata; class Aves; order Coliiformes; family Coliidae; genus Urocolius; species Urocolius indicus. Next base: position 207,524 of record WBNH01007298.1, read on the forward strand.
ATCTGAACCATGAGACTTGATTCAACAAGTCCATGAATCCCCTTCCCAGTGACTCTGCAGTCACTTTTTTTTTCCTGCTTTTTAATTTTTTTTTTCCTCTTCCCTGGCAGAGATTCTCTTTCCTGAAACCCTGATGTGTTTGCAAAGGCTTACCTGACCAAATAGCAGCAAAACTATTCACAGCTTTGAAGTAAACATTTGTATGTCACAAGTCATAGATATGCCAGCCAGCTAGGTTGCATTCTGGAGTGGCTTGAGGTACAGGGATGGATTGTATTTGTAGGGTAGCTATTTATAAAGGGGTCCTTCTGGTGTGTGAAATCTTGCCCCTCTCCTATTTATTTTTTTTTGTCTTTTCAAAGTCCTTCACTAGCATGAAAGCTGTAGAAGTGTAAAAATGAAAACAATTATATGTCTAGCTTTTACTAAACTTTTTCCAGAAAAACATCAGTCTTAGTACTGTGAAAGCACATCATTTGCATCATCTGTGTGTCAAATGTTTTACTATCACGTCTTTTCCACACTGAAATATATGAGAATTGTGTTAAGAGGCAGAAGCTCTGAAAAAGTGACAAGTAACTCTAATGAGAGATGTCTTGGTTTTACCATGTTACTATTTCTAAAGCAGACTTGACTTCAGTGGAGTTACTTCTGACTTAACTTTCAGAGGTAAATATCTGCCAACTGTACAGAAAAAATGCAAAGAGGAGAAAGTAGATGCACCAAGGACAGAAATCAGGACTATACTATCAATTAAGTTAGAATTATACCCTAAAAATACATTATTGGTTGCCTAACAGACCCCATTCACAAAGTGGTAATTTCCAACAGTAGTAAAAGTCTATTGTAAAGTACATAAGAAGTGAAAAATTTGTAACTGAAAAGATTACATTGTTCCATTCCCTTGTACAGTGTGAAAATAATGATGCATTTTGCAATTTTGGTTGTTAATTGCTGTTGCGCTACATGTTGTAAAGATTTGTATACTGTTGGGAAATTTTTTAAATGCCATTACATTCACAAACACAAATAATGTGGTTGAACATCATTCAAGCCCGATGCTGATCACTTCAGTGAAGACAGCAACATTTACAGTACTGAACTGTGTTAGATGCAAAACTTCCTTGCTCTGAGTTAACTTCTCTTTTACTTTTATCTGATTTCCTTGACTAACCTTTTCAAATATCTGGCAGATTTTTTTTAAGTACAATTAAGTATATTTGCAAGGGTCTTGCAGTTTGAAGAGCATGCCGCTGAAGGTGCTTGTGCTATTTTGCAGGACTTCCTTCAGAGATTTCCTCTTTGTAGAAACAGTTTAATAACACTAATGATTTCCCATACACAGCCCTTTCATTACTTTGTGATACTTAGAGTGTTTTTTGGTTTGGTTTTTGAAGATGCGAAAGCAATGTCATTCAAATCTTGAGGGCTTTTAGCAGCAGTAACAGAAAAACACAGAGATAGCTATCAGATTTTGTTTTCACCTTCCAGCTACCCATTGGATTTCCCAGTCCAGTCAACTAACGCTGTTTGATCACTTCATGTGCTACATGTATTCACTGTAAGAATTTTTACATGTTCTGCAGCATTAAATGATCAAAAGAAGTGAAATCCTCTGTTGTAGCATTGATAATAGGGAACTCTTTACTGCATATCTCAGCACAGCACACAGAGAAATTGTCAAATTGGTTTTGATTCTGAAAGTTCTTCAAGATTAAGAAAGGTAAGATAAAGGAAACTACTACCATTGAGGAAAACATAGATTGTATTAAAGTTTGCCATAGGATGACTCTACAATAGATGATAAGAGAAAGAAAGCTGGCAACAGAAACGATAGGACTGCCTAGAAAATGGGACAACAATCAGGATTTGCTTTCTCCTGGGAGCCTAAGGCCAAGCTTTGGCATGTTGTAGTTCTGCTGTCTGGTAATAGCGTAGCTGTGTTTCATTGTGCAAAGTCTTTTAACTTCAGTTGTACTGTTGTGTCATAGACCCATAATCAGTTAGGGGGAGTTTGATGGATTTTTCATTTCACTTATGCTTAAAAAATTCACAGATATGAATTGTTTCATATAGACAAGTTTCTGAAGCGACAATATCATATTTTCTTCATTTTACAGATAGAAAGCAAAAATATTCATCTTGATCCACTATTCAGATGCTAGGGAAATCATGTTTGACCAGCCTTATAGCCTTTTATGAAGATTTAACCAGGTGGATAGATGGCGGTAGTATGGTGGATGTGGTTTATCTCAATTTCAGTAAAGCATTTGACACCATCTCCCACGGCATCCTCTTGGCAAAACTGAAAAGATGTGGGCTGCATGATCAGGTAGTGAGGTGGATTGTTAACTAATTGAAGGAAGAAAGGCTGAGAGTGGTGATTAATGAGGAAGGGTCTAGTTGGAGGCCTGTATCTAGTGGAGTCCCTCAGGGGTCGGTGCTGGGACCAGTACTGTTCATTATATTCATTAATGACCTTGATGATGGAATAGAGGACACTGTCAGCAAGTTTCAGCAAGTTTACTTGTAATACTAAACTGAGGGGAGTGGCTGACACACCAGAAGGCTGTGCTGCCATTCAACGAGACCTGGACAGGCTGGAGAGTTGGACAGAGAGAAATCTATTGAAATTCAACAAAGGCAAGTGTAGAGTTTTGCATCTGGGAAAGAACAACCCCATGTACAGGTTAGGGAATGAACTGTTAGATAGCCGTGTAGGGGAAAGGGACCTGGGCGTGCTGGTGGACAGCAGGATGAGCATGAGCCAGCATTGTGTCCTCGTAGCCAAGAAGGCCAATGGCATGCTGGGGTGTATTAGGAGGGTGTGGGTAGTAGATCGAGAGAGGTTCTCCTCCTCCTCTACTGTGCCCTTGTGAGACCACATCAGGAATATTGTCTCCCTCAGTTCTGTGCCCCTCAGTTCAAGAAGGACAGGGAGCTGCTGGAGAGAGTTCAGCACAGGGCCACAAAGATGATGAAGGGAGTGGAGCATCTCTCTTATGATGAAAGGCTGAGGGAGCTGGCACTCTAGCTTGGAGGACACCAAGGGGTGACCTCATTGATGTTTACAAATATGTAAAGTGTGCATGTCAGAGGGATGGACCCAGGCTGTTCTCAATGATGTCCAATGGTAGAACAAGGGGCAATGGGTACAAGATGGAACACAAGCGGTTCTAGAGAAACATAAGGAAAAACTTCTTCACTGTGAGAGTGATGGAGCACTGTAATGGGCTGCACAGACAGGATGTGGAGTCTCCTTCTTTGAAGTTATTCATAGAGTTCCTGTGTGACTTGCTCTAGGAGGTCCTGCTCTGGCAGGGGGATTGGACTAGATGATCTTTCTAGATCCCTTCCAACCCTTGAGATTCTGTGATTCTGTAATTTTGTTTCATGTGAGTCTATGTCAATAATGAGTACTTAACAGTCAAGAATTAGGAAAGAGTGATTTCCAAATGGAGACCTCAAAGCAAGAGAAACAATTCTGGAAATACATTTGTATACAAGCTGTCAGAACAATAAAGCATTGCAAAGTCTGCATTTAAACAGTGTTTAAAAAGTACTTTGTTCCAGTGTTTGTGGTAGACACCTGAAAATACTCAAGATTGTCATTAATGTTAAAGGTAATCATGGCATTGTCAAAGGCATGAATGGCAGGCAGGTATTCAGTTTTCATTAAAGCTCAGTAGGAGTAGGATGTCTAATATAATTTTTGGCTTTTAATAATTCCCTTCAGGTTTTAGTATGAAAAGTCCTCTGACCCAGATTCTCAAAAATTTATTACTTGTGTTTTCATGAGTGTGTGTGTTGATATATGGCTATTAATCATTTAGCATGAAAGCCTGTTTGAAAATTTGCTGATTCTTTGCTTCTGGTCCCAGTTATACCTCCTACTGACTCCGACTTTGGATTTGTTTCAGACATGCAAATTATCAGAAGAGTTTTGTGAAGCTTTTCTAAGCACAGAAATCAATACTCTTAAAGCAGCACAATTTCCAGTGTGGATTAGATTGCACTGTTATCAAGGTGCTACGTATTTGTGTTTCTTCTCGAGTATTTTTTTGCTTTTAGATTACTGTAACCAGTCCCAGGAACACTATTTTAATCATCTCTGTATAAAAATATTATAAAAAAAACTGGATAGCAAGCCTAATTTTCAAATCTCACTGCGCTCATGTGACAACACATGTTGATGTACATGTGGGGAGGAGCAATATTAGTCATTTTTGAGCAGCTAGAGCTCTCAATAAGCATGCCATTTCTCAGACTGGGCATACTATGTCTCAAGTACACAAGCTCAGAAATGTTGGCCTAGCGTGGAAAATAAGTGTGCAAGAACAAGATAGTTACAAGACTTTATTTTCCTTCGAATTAGCTTTGTTTTGTATAACAACATCTGTAGTCTTCAAGCCATCCATACCATCTCACCACAACTGGGAATCCTTGGTGAGACACTGGCAAGCTCAAGACATTTCTGTGCAACATGCTGTTTTGACAGAAAGTACCACATTAAGGATTGACTACTCAAATTGTTCTTTACTGCATATTTTCTCTGAAAAATTTAATTTTGTGTACTGCAATGATGATGCTGAGTGGATAATAAGATGCAGTATGCTGCTGCTGCAGGCTCTACACCATATGTCTTCCATTACTATTACATTTTGGGGGGCTGGTTGTTATGGTAATTGTATAGTCTCAGTAATTCATCATCAGAGTAACTTGAAATAATACAGCTATGATATATAGTAGTGAGAATCACAATGTTTAAACAGTAAAACTGCAGTCTGAGAGCTGAAGAGTCAGAATTGTAGATTTAGAAATATTTCTATGTTTTCTGCTTGCTGAGTTTATGTGTAAATCAAATTGTTACATCAACACTTAAAACAGATTGTAAGAACAATTATTTTAAAGCAGAAAATGATACAAGTCGTTATTTCATAGTAGTAAAGATTAGTTGCTCCCTGCCTTGAAACACTGGGCAGTGAACATTTCTGTGACACCTTCTTTCCGAGCATTTTGTTCTGTGGTTGCATATATGGCATGTTGTGATAGGTTAAAAAAACAGTTCAAGTTATGTATCTCAGTTGTAAATTAGCGTTATGCTTGGCCTGTATTTCACTTACCTCTCTTAAGGGTCATTGGTTTAAGGCCAGAAGCTGCTTAATTTTTACTGAGCAACATTTAAGAGTGCAGTAGCTCTAGTAGGATATGTGTGTATTTGCATACATAATATTGTTACAGTGACAGTGCTATTTCTTATATGTCAACTAGGGGCATCTGGTGAAGAATGAATTTTTTATTATTTCTGTATTGATTTGGAAAAATCTAGATAATGGAATAAAACTGGGGTCATTTAGAGGTTTATGAAATGATCTTACACAGCCTCTAAGTAAAACGTGACAGCAAAATATGTTGCAAATTCTCTCTCCATCTCTCTTCAAGAAAATCTATGAAACAACTGATTGAAAATCCCACAATTAAGGGAGGAAAAAAAAGGTTTGCTGCTGTATATTTATGATGATAGATCTGTGCCTTGTACTGTTTCTGGAAGGATCTTGGTGTAGGAAATATTGGTAACATTTTGCCTCTTTGGCTAGTATGAATAGTGACATATCATAGCATTAAGCACCATTGTGTTGCCAGGATTGTATTTCAAATTGGTTTTTCCAGACGGATACCATAGAACTGACTGCACTTCTCACAGGAATCAAGAGTTTCCAGCCACTACTCTAGCCAAGAAATTATATTGTTCAAGCCACGAAAAAAAACCCAAAAAACCAAACTTCCTGGATGCAAGCACACTGTGTACTGGAGGCTCAAAATGACTGGTTGTAGGTAAAGTCTTGTAGAACTTTTTGGAAGCAAGTATTGTCAGTTCATGCCTCCAGTCCCACTGTCTTGGGAACCAAGAGGCTGAGAATCAAGTAAAGGAGAACAAATCTTTCCTCAAAAAGGTCCAATGACAAAGGAGAAACTGTCAAAATTACTGTGAGATTGGCTTGAGAGGAAGCCTACTTTGCTGCATGTTGCTCAGGTTTGATATGAGGATAATGAAATCAGTGTCACTTGCATGAAGTATCACACCTCTAGTTGAAAAAAAAAAAATCAAGCATTTAGTTTAAAATCATGGGATTTCCAGTTCCGTTAGTTTGCCAACAGAGTACTGTGCAAGGCTTTGTGTTTTAAGCTTTTCTGAGCAATTATCAGAACTCAGAGCTTGGTTTAAAATGAAAAGTGGGATTTTCTCATAACCTAAGGTCTGCAGAGCTATGGATTTAGGAAATAAGCAAATATTGAGAAAGTTGCAAATAAATAGTGAGAACTGGCAAGAAGGAATTCTGGAAATAACTCAGTCTCTCTAGGATATCAGGAAAGAGAGAAGTTTGGTTTGGTGTGCGTTTCCGGATTGTTTTGTTTTTTTTTTTTTCTTCTCCACTGTAGCTGTGTATTTCCAGCTGTTGGGAAAAGAAAGAGAAACCAAACACTTTCATGCCCATCATATGCCAGTCTATCAAAAACTGAATACTGAGTGGATGTATCCACTCTATCAGACATTAGGAAAAATCTTTGCTTCCTTCCTTGAAGTGCCTACTGATAACTTTGCCTGCTAGCACTTCGATAGAGTTTTCAAGCCCCTCCTACGTTTTCCACAATATGTCAAGTGCTGACATACAGAAAGCTATAATTCTTCCCTGAAATTGGTTAGCTTTCTGAGTCCATGAAAGAACACAACAACCTAACTGTAAGTACTCAAGATAAGGCATGATAGGAGAGTGTCGGTTCCTATGGTGTGTTGTCGAGGAGTTGACTAAAAAGTAAAATGATTTTGTTACTGATGGTAAAAATTATATTGAATATTTTATCACTTCTCATAGAGAAAAATATCTTTAAAATAATTTATAAGGTTAATGACATAATGCCTGAGAGTGTGAATTTAAAAATTCATATCTAGAAAGTTATTTCTTTGGAATATAAAAATGTATTATTTCGAAGAACTCTTCCCAGACATTTTATAATTTTTTTGGTCTCTTTCTCATGAAACATTTCCTCTGGAAGAAATTAGATGGTAATAAGAAACACTGATGGATTATCAGAGTAAAATATATGTAGTTACTCCATTAATTTTTGAGATTCAAATGTCTCTGTTCCATTACATGTCCCTTTCCTCACTTCCTGAAGCAAACAGTACTATTTTCACATACATGTTTCCTTACAGGATTCAGAAAGCCAGAAATTATTTTAATTATTTTGCATACATTTCTGTAATGACAGAGAATATTAGCCTCTGATTATATTTCAGTGAAAATGATCTCACCTTTCTTCATAAAATTCAAAGAAATTATTCTTCAATAGAATAAACCATCAGTTAGAGTTCTAAGATTTTCTTATCACATTCGCCAGAAAGTTATGTCTCAGGGATTGACGCTATAAGATACAAACTGACATGCTTGAGTATTTTTTCTGTATTTGTTCACCTGTGGGAGTTATGGTATTGTTACTTTACTTTGGAAGTGGTTAAAGGTTGTATTAGGAGCTTAGGTTGTCTGTGGTCTCAACTACTGCTGTGCCAAATTTGCTCAAGCTCATGTTGACCGATTCCAGAATGATTACTACAGAGAGCAGTAAAACCTTGCTGATGCTATAGGAAATGTCATTATTCTGGAGATTTTTCTTTTATTTTTTTTTATACTAGTGTTGGTTTTACTGCATTTGGAGTTGGCAAATCAGTAGCAGTGAGCTAGGGGCCAACAGGAAACTAATTGCACTGTCAGCCACTGGCTTAATTTGCATTTTCACCTTTCTTGCCTGGTTCTCAGATTCATCAGCATTCTCAGTGCTTCAACAGAAACCTGTTAAAGGTGAAATAGAAGTATTTAGAGGACACAATTCACAAAATATGCCTAACAATATTCACCTGGAATTGCTAGATAACTATAGTAGCTGCCACTGCTTTTGAAGACAAAATGTTTTTAAATGATTGATTAGTATATTGTCAGAGCAATCAAACTCCTGGCATTTTAGGGCACATTAGGAATGTAGGACTGGAGATAAGCATGCATATGATATGTTTTTATCCTACTACTTTGAAGCTGTTACTAACATGTTTATCCTTACCTTGTGAGCTTGGACTCCTAACAAGTGGCTGGACAGCAAAGGGTAAACCGCAGGCAAAGCCTACATTGCACATTGTAATGACTTGCAGGGATACTTAGGTAACACCAGATAAGCTTATCTGATTATGTGTGTACTGTGGAGGGAAAGTCACCGTGACTTCAGAAACAGGAGTGCTACATGACTAAAGCACCTCCAAAACAAAAAATTGAGCTTCTCTGGAGAGCTGTTGGTTGGGGCTCAAGAGAGTCACATAGCTTATCTGTCAGTGAATGGGAGGTTCCCGTGCTGCTTTGCCCCAGGAAACTGTGGTGATCTCATGGTTGTAGCAGTATTCATACCACCTTCTGATTTGTAGTTAAAATTAATTTCCAGAGACAAATAAAAATATTTATACTACTTATACCCTTCTGAATGAGTATCCTCTCTCTGGCCTGTCTTGGAAATAATATTGGAGACTCTTATATCTTACATGCTTCCACTCTGTTACGGTGGCCTTCCCAATTCAGATTAGGCAAAGACAGAGCAGGAAAATTAATTAATTTCATTGCTATGTGCTCTCACAACTGAGTGAGACTGAGAAAAATAAACTTAGGCTAAGAACCATAAGCAGTGTGGTAGACTTTTATGGGTCTAGTATACAGAGCTGATTTTTACTGGGGGAGCTCTGAAATTATGATCTTTGCTAGTAGGCAGACATAACCTCCTAGAAATATGGGCATGAAATGCTGTGCTGTTTCAGGTCACTGGCAAGGATAACATTCAATAGTAATATTGACTTATTGTGGTAATCAGCAATGCACAGGCATTTCTATAGTGCCTACTATCAGAGTTCTGAAGAGGGAATCTCTCATTCAGAGTTTGTCTAAGGCCATTTCTGACAGGAAGAATAACTTTAATATTATTATGAATGAATAAGTGATAAGGGAAATTTACTACTACTGCGCTATGCAACTGAGTCTGGCAAAGCAGGCATAGTAATTTAGTATTCTTCAGTTTTATCAGTCTCTTCCCTTTCTGCATTACCATGTTGCTCCAAATAGAGGAAAAAGTAATTTTTTATGGGCTCATTAGATTAAGCATCACAGGCCTGAGGCCTGAGATCAGGTTACCTCAATAGGTTACTGTTCATAGCTGATCCACAATAACTGTGTCCACATGGTCTTAACCAACGATAAAGAAGAAATAGTGTGACCTTATTTTGCAGTGAAGGAGGAGTACAGTGTGTCAAACTACTGTATGATTATGCAATGGCTTAAAAAAGCCCACTTTCTACATACAGGGGTGCATATTGCAACTCGACTGATACAGTGATTGACTGATTTGTGGTAGAGTCATCATTGGCCTGGGACGGTGTCAAGTCTTTGCATCATATTTTACTCTGTGGTTCTAAAGGACTGTGCATAATGTAGTTGTAGTCTGTCATATTTAAGATAATGTTCAGAAGTCAAACCTAAATATGGATACAATAAGGAAGACTTAAACTCAAAACCTAGATTTGCTTCCTTTTTTATAGAAGGTTACATAAATGCCCACAGGTGCTCAAGAAACAGAGACACACAATAAAATGTATCCTCTAAATATGGAGTATTTCATGTTCCTCAGTATCATGGTTTAACTCCAGACAAGCAACTAAGCACTACACAGCCACATGCCCACACCCACCATCCCCATGAGAGAATCAGCAGAAAAAAAAGTAAAATTCATAAGTTGAGACAAGAACAGTTTGCTGACTAAAATGAAATAATAATAACATAGTAATATATTATAAATAATATCTAATAATAAATATATTCAAATAATAATTTTAGACTGATGTAATAGTAAATATAATAAATAATAATAATATGTATAATAGTAATGATAATTAAAGGAAATATGAGAGAGTGAAATAAAACCCAGGAAAACCAAAACCAAGTGATGTATAATTCCCTTATTCAACACTCACTGACTGATGCCCAAGCAGCAATCCTCCTTTCCTGGGCAACTTTCCCCCTGTTTCCATACTGGGCATGATGTTCNATGCCCACACCCACCATCCCCATGAGAGAATCAGCAGAAAAAAAAGTAAAATTCATAAGTTGAGACAAGAACAGTTTGCTGACTAAAATGAAATAATAATAACATAGTAATATATTNCTAGAATAGTTCTTTGGCTTGTTTGAGTCAGCTCTCCTGGCCATGCTTCCTGCCAGCTTTATGTGCACTCCCAGCCCACTTGTTGGCAGGGCAGAGTGAGTGGCAGAAAAGACCTTTATGCTACCCAAACATTGCTGGGCAGTAACCAAAACATCCCTGAGATATCAACACTGTCCTCAGCACAAAACAAAAACATAGTCCTGTACCAGCTACTGGGAAAAAAATAACTCTATCCTAGCTTAAACTAGGACACTCAGATACACAAATGTATTAGAAATAAAGCAAAAACTATTACTATACGATGTTGTCAGCTATTAGAGTGATGTTGCTTGCCATCACAGCTGCATGCTTGCTGTTTGTGCATGTGTGCAGAAGTCAGGGAAATTTGCTCTTTTTCACTGAAAAGTATATATGTATCAACTAAGGCTAAAGGTCTGCCTTCAAGTCTCTTGAACGTTAATTCTACCTGCTGATATCTGGCCATTTACAAATGGTTACCATTATTGGTTACCATTACAGCACCATATTCTTTTAGTTTGGAAAAGCTACTGATATATTTCCTTTTTATTGCCAATTAATTTTGCCTGCACCTGTGCTATTCACTCAAAGGTGGTTTTTTTCTTGTCATTTTTGGATATAAAATAATATCTGTACATACATATATGTATATATAGCAAATAGGAAAGCACAAAGTGTAAGTTATTAATAGTATAATTATGAATCACTGTAAAATTACTCAGGTTTTTTTTGATCCTCAAATTCTTTGATTTCTTGAAAGTACTCTGGAAAGGTGCATATGCCGTTATCATTACATGCTGGATTTCTGCATTTCATAAATTAGTAAAAGAGGAGATTGCCTTTGAGCCAGGACAATGTTACATTGCTTTGTTTACATTTCTGTATAAACAGAGTAAGCATATGAATAAAACAGGTGAAGCAAACAAGCTACTGCAGCTACGGGAGAAAACACATGAAATCTATTCTGAGTCATATTTGAACCAGTTTAAATAGAATAGAGATACAGTTACTCTCCCAATATAACTGGGAGATTGCTCTGCAACTCACACAAGAAGCAAAAGAAGGTGAGCATGTGCTGAATGAGGTGAATCATTTATTGACACCCTATGGAAAAGTAGGACTAGCCACAAGGAAGAGTAAAAGGAAAGTTTAGAACATTGTTTAAGCCACAGAGCAAATAAAAACACCAAAAACTTTTCAGTGTCTTTCTGTAAAGCTCAGAAGGGAACAGTTCTTTTACTATTTAAAAAAATATCGTAGCTGAAGAGGTGATAGTGTAGTGCCAAAACATTGAGGGACTTTCTCCAAAAGTGTTCAACAGCTGCTCAGTTGTGTAACTGAAATATGCAAGCACTATTGGAAAATAAAATCAGGTATTTAAAAAGAGAATAAAATAAAGTGGAAGAACTCCCGAGTTCTCCACTTAGGAGACTTCCAGAGACGAGGAGCTGCTTACTATAGGGATAAGTAAGAAAAAGAGAGAACAGACACAAAAATTATGCAGGAGAGATGAAGCTGTTTCTGGAACGTTTTTTGTGTGAAATGTTTCATTGTGTTTCATCTGTTAGTGTAAAAACTGTAAGAAATTTTTCAACTTTTGAGAAAGATGTACCAGTACCAATGACAGGAAATTTCTCAGAGAATTGCCACTTATTATGCACAGGCCCCTAGTCTCATACTGTGTAGTGTGTGTTTATTTTTTTCCCCTCCTCAATTTAATAAACTTCTAATGGACATGAAATGTTCAATTAGAGTGAACATCTTAATAATTAAAAAGCAATTAAAAAAATAAATGTGCAAATATCACAATAATTTGGAAAATCTACACCCTTGTTCCTGAGCATGAATGTATGTGGGAAGTCTCCTTAGTCTTAGGTGCAATCAGGCACAGGAGTTTACAGGGAAATTCCAGCAAAAGAAAAATCTTAGTCTTAGTCCTTGTTGAGAAGAAGATACTGTCCTTGTGCATCAAATGTTTTTTGCTCATCTCTGGCTCTGATCAGGAAAGTCCTTGCTAAGTCAATTGGTCTGTTCTTAATGATTCAGAGCTATGACAATGTGATGCAAAAAAATCTCTCCTTTAGGAAAGAAAAAGTTTCCTTCTTTGATACCATCTGTGAAGACTCTGAGTATGAATGAGGGTTGAAGAAAGAATGTGACAGGGTTGGGCCTTGGCTCTTATAGCCAGAAAAAATCCTTGTACCTCTTCCAGATGACACTGCAAGGCTTTGTCTTTTGAAAAACAAAATTAAAAATTATGTTTAATCCCCATGGAGCTGAGGAAGGGGACAAATAAAGAAAATTTGAGGTTTTGTCCTCCTTTCCTTTCCTCCTCTTGGTCTGAATCTCTTAGAAAAGGAGAGAATTCAATTTGGGAGATAACTCATTTGGAATGTCAATTATCCATCAAAGAGATGTCCCAGACTTACTGAGCTGTCAGGAGGCTTGTCATTGCCTCATGCGAGCCTTCAGAAGTTACATCTGAGGAGGGAAGATGTTGTTAGAAACCTTTCCCTGTATGACACAGTCTCTTTTTCTTGCTTAAACAACTCTTAATTAGTTCTTCTTTCTCTCTCTCTCCTTTTTTTTTTTTTTTTTAATACACAGCACCAGGGAAAAATTGGAGTTAAATTTAATGTTGGAACTGATGACATCTCCATTGAAGAGATCAACGCAATCATTAATGATGGAAAATACCATGTAGTACGTTTCACAAGAAGTGGTGGCAATGCCACATTACAGGTGGACAACTGGCCAGTTATTGAACGTTACCCTGCAGGTAAGGGCTTGTACAAACGCTTGTGAAGTAAGAGGGTGGGGGATGTGTGGAGTTTGTCTCATTTTGCTTCTCTTCTAATACAGCATCAGGTCCTTCTCAGTGTTTTAGTAGCTAATTAAGTAACTATAAAGTGCTGAGCAATATGCAGTTTATGATGATGATATTTCCTAAATGACTTTAAAAACATGAATTCAGGTTATTAATGGAAGTGCAAAAATACAGTTATCAAGGCATGGAATACTGGTTTTGTTTCCTGTTTTCATTTGTTTTTATTGGATTATTTATTTAGGGGGAAAAAAAGGCTTTGACAAAAGCTACACAGTAAAGTGATTCCCAAATTGATCTCCAAGTGAAAGGGTAAAACATTTAGTGGGGAAGAGGTTGTCTGTGTTTTTTTAATTACAATTTGTTATTAAAGCAGACTGAAGCTTGTGAATTTAGCAGAAGTGTTCAGCAGGCCTAAACCAAAAGGTATCTCAGTTATCAGTTGTATAATCAACCAACAAAATTAATATGTCTAAACTTAAAATGGAAACTATAGGGTATTATGCCAGTGATGCTGGTTACTTCAACAGGAGTGCTCATGTAAATACAGACTTGGCTTAATGTGGCCCATATTTAATTTTATGCAACTGCCATGCACTGAAGATTGCTGTATTACTAATTTTATTCATTTTTAAAGGCAACAGGTTTTCAGATACTCAGTCCCTTTCTTTTTGGATAGGACTACTGAGCCATTAATGGTAACTTAAAAATCTGCATGTTATCTGTCAACGGTCCATGTATGCGTTTATATAATTAAATAAAAGGCAGCAAATCTGGAGATGTAAGTGAAAGGTATTCTGTTTTGCATATTTGCTTTTACATAAATGACAGTTCTCATTTAGCTGTTCAAATTCTTCATTTTGAGGGTGGAGTGGAGTGACATGACATGTTTCAGTAATAAGGAATGTATAAGCTGTGCCCTGTACTAATTATTGATATTTAGGTTTGGTTATTGGTTTGGAGTTTTTTATCTTCTGTTTGAATTTTAGTCCATCTGTTCACCTGATTGTTTTAAATGTTATTTTTAAAAAAGTCCACAAATGTAATATGGCACATCAGGTTTTTCTTGGAAATAATTTAGAATTTAATATAAAATTAAAGTCACAAATAAAATTATGTATAGCAGGAGTTATTAAAAACAATGCCTGTGTACTAATGTATTACGAGTGAATGACAGTTCTGGTGGTTAGAAACAATTAATGACTTTAACTTAGACACATCTCTGAGAGGTGATAAACTTGTAAAGGAAAGGAGGATACTGAACAAAATATGTCCTATGATCTTTCAGATGTTCCTGTTTCCTCCATGTCCCCCTTGTTTTCTAACTTTTGCATTGTTTGGTAAGTGGTAGGTGAAATAAGATTGTGGAAGGTGGGGAGGCATGTGCCTTAGTTTGTGATCAAGAGTTATGTAGCAGAAAGGAAAAGATAGATTTGGGGTGGGTTTTTTTGTTCTTCTTTTGTTGTTTGTTTTTTTTTTTTTTTTCACTTAAATGATGAGAATGAAAATATTTTATTTTTTTTTTAAATTCTTCTCTGTTCTGTTTCATCATGAAAATACAAAATGGTTACAAGGACAACTGCAGTTAGTTCTGACGATAGTACCAGACAAAATTTGTTTATACTGAACATAGATCAATTTAGAAAATTGAGTGATTTCCTTGGGATAGAATTAGTGGAGTGGAAGGAGGTTGGATGTTTCCTTTGAAGAAGGGAAACAAAAAATTAGAGCTTCTTTAGCAATCTATTCACAAGTGCATTTTAAAGGCTTTTTCAATTGCTTCATCAGCCAGGATGCAGAATCCCTTGGCTTGCTTTATTGCTGCATTTTTCAAAACCTGCTGCTGGCCTTTAATTTTATTTGCATCTCCCATACTAATGCTTTATGGCTTTTGTATGCCATAGGATCACTTTTGAAATCCATCCTCCCGTTTTTCGCCTTCTATCTCTTCTCCCGTCCCAGCATGAGAGCACCTAGCCATACTTTTCTCATATGTTTCCCTGCTGCGCCATCAGACTTAGCACTCATTTAAACGCTTTTTAAACACTACTTTCTTCACAGACTGGGATTGATGTAACCTTTTAGAAAAGACTCGGGCTTGTCGTTAAGACTATGCCACTTTAGCAAGAGTGATACTGCTCCAAAAATATTAATGGCACCATGTTCAAAGCTAGCACTGTGAATCCAGTTCTAAAAGCAGTATTTCTAAAATATATCAGACAACAGAGTTTGGCAAGTGCTGCTGCATCCAGTTTATATGTGCTTCTGCTGTTATTGTTTTAGGGACTGAGAGCAGTACCTGGCATTACTGGTTAACCAGCTAACCTACTGTTTGCTAATATTTTGGATGGAGAACATGTTGCAGTTGTAGCATGTGGACCAAATATGATCCTTTTTGTATGAGTAGGGGCTCACTAGCTTTCATTGCAATTCTTTTTTGCTTTGTGCCTGTTTTCTGAATTGTTTCTTCCTGCACATAATTTCTTAATGTGCCTGCATCAGTGTAAGCACAGATTATCTCTCCTACTTAATTTTGTTGTTTTGATTTTTTTTAAATTAAGAATAGCAACAAGATTAGCAGCCTAATTGGTAAATTTGCTATTCTTAAATATGCTTGGATTTGCTTTTTTAAAAAATAATATCTTAAAAAATCAACGATTGCCTAAAGCATACCAACTGATAAATTCTCCCTTCTTTACAAGGAAAGACAATATTCTGAATCACACTTGTGTTTGGAGTGTATAACTACAAGACATTACTCGTTTGTGATCAGCATTTTGAAATATCGGGTGGAGATTTTCTGAGAAGACTTTCTGGTCAGATGCTCAGTATTTTCCAGTTTCATTTCCTGTGTAGCCTTTATATGACCCCATGTAACTGCAATAGAAAATGGCAAATAAGGCTCAATAACAGTCAATGTTGCATCATTTGCTAGGAGGATGCTGTAGACATCCCTGTTGAGACTCAAAGTGAGCATCTTTCAAAAAAGAGCCGTGACTCAGATTGCCACAGGTCTGTGTGGGATTTGTAGGGAATCTGAACTCAGTCCTAGGGCTCAAGAGCTGCTCAGAGTTCATTGTTCTTGCAAGGATTTTTCTATGTGGTGTAACACGCATGGTCCTCTACTGCTTTATGAGCAGGGAGGTGGGTAGACATTTTGCCAATCATATGGCTTCTATGGTTTCCATATGTGTTTTATCCTAGAGCTGAATAAAATGCAGGCATAACCCTGGAATATGAGTAGGATCTAGCATGTTTCTCATATACTTCATTCTCCATCACACTAGACTCGAGTATTCTGTTCTCTCGGGGCCAATGCAACTTCTGTTTGTGTCTGAGTAGATGTGAAATGAGAAAGCTGTGAAAGGAAAAGCTGGGGTGGCCAGTGATAGAGGATGATTATCCTTGTAAAGACGGCTGGTTGATTTTCAGAATACGGTGGGCAAAAATGTGTTTTAGTCCTAGACAAATGTAAAGATTTCAATATGCTGAAATGGCTGGATGATGTTCAGAAATAGAAGTTTAGGTTCAGTTATGTACGTTCTTCCAGACTCCCATTGAAGTTGTTGGTTTGGTTTTTGTGCTGGTTTTTTTTTTTTTGAACTCTGAAATTTCTCTCTTGACAGTTTCTTGAGTGCAATGCTAGAGCAACAGGGATGAATACTTATTTATGCCTTATAGAAAATGTTTATCCTGTTTTCCTACTTCAGCATTGTATTAGTGGCTGGTGGGTAGCCCTGTGTTTGAGAATGACATATCGTAGTTTTTTTATAACCAAGATGCCCATATCTATACTGGTTTTGTATATTTTATTTTTCTTAACTAAACTCAATGTTATATCTCTTTATGAAGTGACTGTCATCTCTCTGCACTCTCCCAAAGGACTTTAATATTTCACCTTGGCCTCTTTTTGAGATAGTGATTTCCCATGAACTTATCTGGATGCAGCCTAATTTCCGATCATATTAAGCAGGAATAAAAAAAAAACTGCTGACTCTGTAGAGTTCATAATCAATAGACTAGCTCTCTTTTCCATGCAGATCCTTCCTACTCTTTATGGCTTATCTTGTCTGCTTCACAACTTAGTTTAAATTGCCCTTCCCAACTGGTTTGGCTGCTGTTGTGATGATGGGACTGCACCATAGTAGCAGCTCCAGCTACTTCCGTGAGCAGACTGCTCTTGTAACTTCAGTTAGGTAGTAGTTCTACACTGAAATGTGAATTTGTTAAGAATGCATTCACAAAAACGTCCTTAGTAAGCCAAAGGATTTGATAATTTGGGTCAAACTGAACCAACAATTATGACTAAAGAAAAAATCAAAATAATAGGAAATTAAGTTTAGTAATGTAAAGATATTATTTTCATTATTTTCTAAATAAAATATTCTGACTTTTTATGTCAGGATTGCCCAGTGTTTATAGGGAATTGAAGTAATCTGACAACAAAGCATTTCATTTCATTTGAAACAACTTTTTCTTCCTCACCTGAAAGAAATTTTGTTTCAAATCAAATGGGAAAAAATAAACCCCACAAAACGGCTACCATTTCTCACAGCAGTGCTCATAACCATATTTACTTTAAAAAAAAAAAAGTTCTCAATTTTCCAATTTTTCTTCCTTTGCTTTGGTAGCAAAGGGTTTGCATTTTACTAGTCTGGGAAAGTATATTGGAACAAATTAGATGACTTTCTAAAGCCACAATAATCAGCATGTATTGTGAAGGATTTTCAGAATCACTTTTCTGTCGACAACTTTACACTTTCTGCAGTCAAAGGGAGTTTCAATGCTGATTGTTTTAAAAAAACATGACACAACCAATCATTTTACCAGCAGGAACCTACTCTTCAGGACTTCCATCATAAATCAAACTGATGCAGAATTTTCTGGATTTAAGACGATCTGTTAGATATTGGCCAACTGGTCTATGGTTTCCAAGCTGTTAATCCTCAGCAGTTCCTCAGACTCTGCTGGAGTCTGGAAGATACAGTCTGGTGTAGGTGAATAACTAAAGCCATGCATTCCCAGTTATCCTTGGATCTCTGCTTAGTCTTATAAAATCTTAACTCAGTTGGAGCTGTCCTCATGTACCCCAGTGGGTCAGCAGACATTGTCAAGGATGTGTCTGACAGACCTGAGAGCATGAGCATCATACACACAAAAGAGATTGTCCAAACCACTGCCAGACTACTAGAACAGATGTGATTCTGTGGCTAGGGAGTATAAATTATGATCAAGCATACACACCAAAGAACCAGCTATGTGAGAGTTCATGTATGTTGGCAGAAGATGAAACTACAGGCTGACATTATGATTAGTGCCAAGTACCTCTGCAATATGGCAATTGGTAGCTGAAACTCTTAGGACTTTGTTATAATAAAGAATAATTCTCTTCTGGATTTTGGATTTTTTTTTTTTACTTTTTTTTTTTTTTACTTTTTCACTTTTTAACAGCTGACATTTGTGCCAGTACATTTGTTTCCATGGAATGGATCACTATTTTACAAGCAATCCATGTAGCTGGCTAACTGGCATAGCATTGGCTTACAAGTACCTTCTCCATTCAAGCCCCTATAGCCACTTCTTTTTCTCAGGCCTAAGTGTGATGGCCAGGAAATATCTCAAACTCTTTCACGAACATGCCTTCGAATATTATAACAAAATGGACAGCCACTCTGTTATAGATAGATGCATTCAGACTTATGATGGTCAAGGTGAGGTAGGGGTTTGAAAAAAAAAACTCTAGAGATCAAAACTCTAGTTCAACCCCCTGCTAAAGCAGGTTCACCCACATCAGGTCACACAGAACATATCCAGGTGGGTTTGAAAACCTCTAGAAGAGACGCCACACCCTCCCTGGGCAGCCTGTGCCTGGGCCCTCTCACCCTCACAGGAAAGAAGTTTTTCCTCATGTTCAGGTGGGACTTCCTGATTTTAAGACTGCTAGAGAAGGAAAAGATTAGTGAAGGAGGAATTACAAAAAATACACGCTTCCTTTGACAAGTAATGAAAGAACAACATGAAAAACTGAAGAATGAAAGGTATTTAAAACAATACAAAGATATTTTAAAATGTGTTTAAACACACTGACTNCAGGTTCACCCACATCAGGTCACACAGAACATATCCAGGTGGGTTTGAAAACCTCTAGAAGAGACGCCACACCCTCCCTGGGCAGCCTGTGCCTGGGCCCTCTCACCCTCACAGGAAAGAAGTTTTTCCTCATGTTCAGGTGGGACTTCCTGATTTTAAGACTGCTAGAGAAGGAAAAGATTAGTGAAGGAGGAATTACAAAAAAATACACGCTTCCTTTGACAAGTAATGAAAGAACAACATGAAAAACTGAAGAATGAAAGGTATTTAAAACAATACAAAGATATTTTAAAATGTGTTTAAACACACTGACTTTTTACATTTCTAAAATTTAAAAACTAAAAAAATCAGTGGTTTATGTAATTTATTTGCATTTTTTTTTCTAGAGTGACAGATTTTGTAAGATCTTTATTAGTTTAAACAATGTTTTAATTGATCAAAGCATTTTCCATTCTTGTCCTAAAGTTAAAGCAACTTATTCTGTTGGATAGACATCATAACAGTAGAAGGAAAGTTGTTATATTGAAGATAGTGAACACAGGTGAGAACTTGAATTTTAAAATATTTTTTTTATTATTAGTTGCACTGACTCAAGGAAAAGATTTAATGCTTTAGACAGCTTGTGGTCAGAAAACAACTAACTTCTGAGAAGTGTTAGTATGCTAAAGAAAATATTAATGGAACTGTACTTAAATCCCTTTCCTGCTTCCTCTCTAAAGGAAACCTCTGAATATTTTGAAGGGTTTTTTTTCCACATTCTTTCTTCTTTTTTCCTCATGTGTATTTAAAAGTTCTATTACACATAGAAGAGTTTAAGAAATAACAAAGAAAAAGGTACTGGATCGAGTCTGCTTCATCACATTAATTGCCTTTCTTAGAGGATAACTTAAGAGGAAACTCTTGCACTTTGAAATAATCTTTACATTTCCAATTTGAATGCTTT
Source organism: Urocolius indicus (assembly GCA_013401255.1). Classification (NCBI taxonomy): domain Eukaryota; kingdom Metazoa; phylum Chordata; class Aves; order Coliiformes; family Coliidae; genus Urocolius; species Urocolius indicus. Next base: position 227,650 of record WBNH01007298.1, read on the forward strand.
CAAGCTCATACTGCTCTGTTCTAGTATGTCTTTTCTTGTTTTCTGCTTACCATAATAGCCTTTATTTTGATGTTTTTTTGTTTTGAATTCATTTCTGAAAGACTAGATGATCTCTAGAAGTCCCTTCCAGCCCCTACAGTTCTGTGGTAAGCACGTGTACCTGGAAATGGGTAATGGTGAAAAGATTAAGACCTCATGTAAAGGCATATGATGACATTGATGCTGAGAGTCATGTCCACTGATGCATTCTAAGGTCTTATTTTCTCTTTTTGTACCTCAAGACCTGATGGCTCAATATTACTTTGTAGCTGACTAGTATACCTGTTGAACCTGTTACCTTATGAATATCAGAATGTCCCAAGGGTGTGACTGGTCCTGTATCTTAACTATGTGACCTGCACTTTGCAATATAAGCTTTAGTGTCATTTTCATGAACTCAGAATGTCTCGGTTCCTCTTTGCTGGTTTCTGCATCCTATTCAGAATTACCAGTATTTCTAGCTTGATGTCATCTGCAGATTTCATTGTGTGGTCAGCATTTTATACTGAGATCGGTGAAGGAAATAACAATGATTGGTCCTGGAACTCATCGCAGATGCTTTTTTAGGAGCTGCACCCTTGTAGTTTTGCTGTGGGAAAAGCCACTGATTTTCCTCACATGTGTGTGGTGGCTCCAGTGGTAGCTACTAATACCAGTTTAGAATTCACTGTGATATTCGTTTTGTTAACTTAATGTAGAACTCAGCTTTTAGTTTATTATACTTGCTTGACTTAAGCACAGGTATATCTTCCAGACATTCATCTTTATGGCATCAGTTCTCCAAAATACTTTCTTTGACAGGTCTGACTGACCTATTATTTCTTGAGGATTATAATTTTTTAAATATAGATAATATAGTAGGGAAAAATGAGGGCCAGAATGCAAACAGTTGACACGTTGGTAGTTCTGAATGCAGCAACTAATGAAGAACGGCACCTTCATGAAGTGGAAGTATTAGGAAGACTAGTTAGCAATGCACTAGTAACCAATGCACTAGTTAACTTCTGGAAGGGCTTACATGCTGGGAAGATGGGCACTTTGAGTGTGACATAAATCAAACAGCCCTTGTATTCAGAAGCCTCTCAGTAAATACAGAAACAAGATAGCAGACTGTGGTCTCTACATGATGGAGAGGAGAGAAGAGAGGAAAAATTCCTTGTTCAATGCTATCCCTTGTTGTATTTTTCATTCATCTCTTTACTGTACAATTTTTATACTCTTCTGTGTTTTCCACAGTTAATCAATGATTTGCTACATGGCATCATATCAAATGCTTTACTGAAATCCAGATAAATTAGATATACTTAATTTCCTTCATCTAGAAAATCAGTTAAGTTATCAAATACAGCTATTTCATTAGTCTAACATGATTTGGTAAAGTTTTGCATTTTATCTCATTTTCTAATCATCTCCATGCCTTTAATTCTTTCCTTTCAAATTTGTTCTACAGCACCATGTACAGCTAGCTAAGGTCAGACTAAATAGTTTGACTGGAAGGCTTTTTTTCCCCTTCTCGCTTAAAGCTATTGCATTTTCTGTTCTTCTGTACAAGAAGTAGTATGCCTTGTTGGATAATTATTTAAAAACTCCTGGCTTGCTATTTTTAACTTGTGGGATAGAGATCATCCTATTCTCCTTCTGACCTCACAAGTTTGTTAAAAAAATATGTATGTTACTGTCTTCTGAGCTGTGGACATCTACATTTTAATAGGCTTATTCCTATTTGTCAGTCTAGTCTGCTCCCTTGGTTTATCATCAGCCTTTCTACAAAGTAACTCTTCTTCTTTGCATGATCTGTTTTTGTTTATATTCATTTTACATTCTTTTTTACATTCTGGCTTTTATATTCATTTTTCTTTCTTTGAAAGCCTCTTTGAGCTTGAATTCTGACAAGTTTATTGTGTATTTATTTCTGTTTATAATTCTGAAAGTCACTGTTGTCTTTGCTGAGCAAGTCTGCATTTTAAATATCCTGTGATACAGTCTAATAAGTCTCTCCTTTTATATTTTTCACCTTGCAGGTAAAACTCCAAACATATTTTATTTTATCATATTGTATTTTTATAATTTACCTTAAAGAATTTCAAGTGTCCTTACTGACAGAGTCCACCCTCTTAGACTGATTACACAATCTGATTTCCTTCACTTTCTTGATTTCAAAAGAACAAAATTTGATGATCTGATTTACAGACTATTTTTAGTTGTCCTTGTATTAATTTAAGTCAACCCATGATCACTCAATCAAAAAATGCTTCCTACAATTAACTCTTCCAGAGTGTCTTTATTATTTATCTGAAACAAAGCTAAAATAGCATTGTTTTTTGTTTGTTTCAACTGGACAAAATCTTCCATGAGTTTTATAGGAAACCGATATCTTCCTGTATTCATATATTTATTTTCAGTTATAATGTGAATTAAGGAAGTCATTATAGTAATGTGTAAAATAACAGCATAGAGAATTAGAAATAAGAACGTGACACTCACTTTCTCTTTAGAGTACAGTAAGATGCAAGAAAATAATTTAGTAGGCATCAAAATACATAAAAAATTAATCTTAGTTACTGAGCCACAAACCAGCAGTTAAGTGATGGATGTAACTAGGCCACCTTACCTTTGCCAACATGTAATTGCAGAACTGATTTCTTGCATGTATTTCTGATTCATACAGCTCTGACTACCCTTTGGTTATGATTAAATGTATTTTCCAGCATGTGTCTCAGTCTCACTTTCAGTATAATTACATTGTTCATATGAAAGTTTGACGTTAATGAAACAGTGATTTGGTTTCCCATTTTCTTTGAGTGAATCTCTGTTACAGATTATCCAGAGTCAATGATTTTAATTTTTTTTTAAATCCACTGCAGCCCTTTGAGTGATTATGAAATTTTTCTACCCTGACGTCATCTTTAGAGAGCGTAGGTGATAACCAAACAAGACACTACAGTAAAACTCTTCTCAAGAAGTGGATTCAGTAAAATTTTCCAAATCAGCTTTTTAATTTGACATCTTATCAGGTTTTTCTGTCAGATAATGCTATATAATAACGCTTCCTCTAACACTGCAGACAGATTTTTCTTTTTCTTTTATTTTTCATCTTGGATATCCTGGTGAAATACAAAGGCTCATCCCTTCTTACACTTGATAGATCCTGTAATTAAATTCAGATCATGATAAAACTTGTGGCACAGTTGTCATTATTTGATCACAGAAGGTGTAACACCTTTCAGTTAAATATGGCAAGGCGGCACAATGCATCTAGTTTAGAAAGGAAAAGAAAATGTCAAATGAGCACTGGTTCAGAAAAAGATGTTCTTAAACATGGAAAGAAACAAATATCTGCCCTTTTTGTGTCTTGTGGCAAAGGATGGTGCCTATAATTAGTCACAAAGTGATATGGAAATGGAATTTCTGAAGACCACAAGCTGTGGGGATTCACATTAGAGGAAGAAAGTGAGTGTAAAATAGATCTCAGAATGAGACAAATGGCAATTCTGTCACAGGTGGTCCCATTCACCTCTTCAGGAAGGCCATCATGTATTAACAATCCCAGTAAAGGTCAGATTCTTTTGCACACTTCAACTTGGTTTGGCATATAGTTTCCATGTAGCCTACAGTATCACAACTTATCCAATAATGTAGGATAAGTTAAAAATGGAGGATTAATTTGTTGTTAGTTAAAACAAAAACAGTTTAATAGAATTCTTTACTAAGGAATTTTGGCTACTTAGTAGCTTCCTTAACAATATAACACTCATATCTCTGATAAAAACAAATTGTCTTAAAAGATACTTTGTCATTCTTCTTTTCTTTCTCAGTGGCAGGACCACGTTGTCAATGCAGTTTTAAACACCAGGTTCTTTTATGTATCTTACCTTGCTTGCCCACTAGTAGGTTCATAGCTGTCTTATTAAGATTACACAGGACTTTATGTAACACGTCACTTCCTAAGCGAAATAAATATCCACTGACAGTAGTAAAATTACTTCTGTGTTACACTTAAGTTATGCTTGTTACTCTGCCACTCACTGTGGTTGCCTTGCTTGATGGGCACGTGTGTGTATTTGCTCTAAAACTGGTATTAATGCTCCTGGTGGCTGACAGAGCATGCAAGAGTACTGATAGTGGACTTCTGCCAGGTGTTCCTTCTGTGATGCAGTTTGTTTCCATTAGTTTCTGAGGCTACCCTGAAGTCAGTCTGAAATGGGAGCCTTTCTCAGGACAGAACAAATCAATGCTGTGTTGAGCCATCCAACCAGACAATCTATCATATGGAAAACAAAATTAATTTCTCTGCAGTGTTATTGTGTTTTAGGGGCTCTGAGAAGATGAGATTTTCTTCTTTTTAAATTTTTTTTATTTGGGGCATATTTGTGCATGTGTCACCAGATATATTTTACTGGTGTTGTGAAGTGTGACAGTGGAGTAGTACTTTATGTCTTCAGGATAAGAACTTCCATTAAACTAATTCAGGCACAGTCACTGTAATTCATACTGCAGCAGGGAAAACAACAATCTGCTGTGGCCTAGATATATTTTCAAGAGACTGAAATGCACTATTCAGGTATCCAGGAAGACACAAATCATTGCTGTCTTGAATATATGAGCATGTACATGCTTTAGACTCTCTTTTCTCCCTATTGTACCATACAAACACAGGACAGAAGCTGTATGGCCGTCTCTTCATCCTGTGCTGTGTTTAGCTTTCTGCAGTCTGAAGCCCTTTTGGTTAAAAAAAGACAACAGCTTGAAACTGCAGAGTCCACGCTTTCAAAATATTGGAGAGTAATAGCAACTTGGTTGTAACCAGCTCTACAGCACTGTTGTATTATATAATGCATATATAAGTTCAGAGTGTTCCAGGAGTGTTCAAAGAGCTGCTTTGACCCTAGCAAGGTGTAGGTAAACCAGAGGGGTTTATTGCAGTCTATTCCACCTGTCAGAAAAAGACTGAAAAGCCAGCCTAGAGCCCTTATGAGCTTCACAAGAGTCAGGTTCTGTAGTATACACTATTTCAAATAAATTTGAAGCAGAAGTTGAACATCCATCACTGCATGAGAAGCACAAAACATTGTGAACAACATCCTGATTTCAACTCCTTACAAGCAGAAGTTAACTGAATTAAAGGCAGAGAAATTATGCTTTTACAAATTGGTTTAATTGAGATGTGAATGGTTTATTTTCATCAGCAGACTATTTCTAAGGAGTTAAATGGCCTTTCTGGTGCAGCATCAGGTTTAGTGGACATTAAAAAACTAAGTGAAGCACGATATTGTCAGAGTTAACTATATAAAAAGACAATTTTGATTTTACTGTTTTACAGAACTGACAGTCATTAATAGACGACGGGTTTAAAATTTTAAAATGACAGCTGCACAAGAGAGAGAAAAGAATAAATATGCCCTTTTCCAAAGAAACATGGTACTAAAATTTAAATACAGCTGCTTTAGAGCCAAGTCTTGAAAATATACTCTCATTTTCAGAGCACAGCAATTGTCTCCCAGCAAATTTATTCTTGAGTGTCTCACTTTAGAGTCCTAGTCCTGTAGTCTGTCATGCAAATTCATGTGTGCTCTTGTCTGAACCAAAATACAAACTCAGACTGAAGACAGTGATATGGTTGCACTGTCAAAAAGTTGTGATAATAAGGTACATGTGAAGAACTTTGCAGAAGTTTCATCCTCATTTGCAGAGTTCCTCCTCCCTTTTCTGTTTGATACTCAGTATTACATACAACAAATGATTATCAGTGGAGAGTATTCACTGACTGGAAACGTGTCCAATGAGGTTCTATACTGGTCTCAAAAATATGTAATGCTTTGTAAGTGGCCTGGAATTCTGCATAAAGTCATTGCTGATGATGTGTGACTATTGTTAAGACAAAAGAAGTGATATATAATAGTGAGGGCAGGGCAAATATATTGTGTGAACAGGATCACATGGGAAGCCAGGAAGTTTTAAAGAAAGTTGCAGAAAGCACTAAAGCAGTGCCAAATACCAAGGTATGGATCTAAGAGGAAGGAGTGAAGGCTATGGCAATGTAGACAACATTCTGAAAATGTGTAATTCTGACAAGTTCCTTGTGAAAGTCTCATCTTCCAGGTTGGTCCATATCAAACATCATATGATGCTGTAACAAAATAGTTTATGGAATCACCTTGTGGGCACAAAAAGCTAAAAATGTAAGAATTGGGGAGGATTTTACCATCCTTTACAGCACTCTGAAACCATCTTTCGAGTGGATATCAAAGTTGGTGTCTGGGATCAGGGATTCTACAGAAAACAAACAGTGGATGTTTAACAAGAGCCCCAAAAAAGTGCAATCTCAACTGATTTGTACTTTGAAAAAGAAAACTATGCAATGACTTGATTACAGTATAAATTATTTCAAGGGGAGAAAACGCTAGATGCTTCCAGTGCTCTTAGCACTTAGAAAGCTATAACTAGAACTAACAAGTTTGTGCAAGAAATAAAGCACATGATTTCCACAATGAGCCTTGGAATTCACAGAGGTTTTCCTCTGCTGTATGTCATCACATTACAGAATATGTTGGGAGCATATTATCAATATAAGAATAATGCTATGGTAGCAATGTTTGTAATGCAAATATATCTTCCCAGGAATTAACCAAGTCAGACCAGAAAAAAAAATGTTTCCAGATATACTTTATATATCCAGAAACATTACTGAGCTAAACAGCAGCTATACAATGCCTTAAACATGTGAGATCTGTTTCATTAAACTGAGAACATGTTTGCAAAAAAGCAGAAAGTGAATTCTGAAAACATTACCCTAATCCCAATATGTCACTTATCTTGCTCTTTCTCGGCTTTGTATATTTATACCTCCATAAATCCCGGCAGCTAGAAAAATGATTATTAGTTAGCTGCTTGCTTAGCCATCCTATCTGATATCTCACAGTTTGTTACACGTATTTTTTCCAGTAGCTGACTTTAGTTAAAGAGCATTCTATGGAGTGAGCTGGTGCACAGCTTTTCCAGCTGAGCTGGAGAGATGAGCCATGTTGCAGGAGTCTGACAAAAAGTAATCTGCTGTCTGTACACTTTCTTTATCTGCCATCGCTCTGTGGATGTGAGCACCATGGGTGTTCTGTGCAGAAAACAAAGTGGAATGTTACTCTAGTCTTTGTCAGAAATGTGTTTTAGCCTTGTGCCTTACTGATGGTAACAATCCATCCTGGAGGTTAGATATATTTTAGTCTTAATTAGATTTACTTCAACCTTAGCATAAACATTTGTTTATAAGTTCTAGTGTTCTACTTCAGGAGCAGTGGCAAATCCATGCACTTATTAATAAAAGCAAGGGTGGTAGACAGTTTCTTTGTCCCATCTAATCTATTGATTCCATGGTGGTACTGTCATGAATAGCGATAAAATTGAGTGGATTGATGGAATGATGTCATCCTTACTTCTTAGACTCTTGAATTTTGTCTTGAAAATATGCTTACTGAACTGGAATGCACTAATATTTTATTAGTGTGCTATCTGCATGCTTTAGCTGGTAGTGCGATGTCTGCTTAGAGTTAGACATTTACTTAATACTTCATTATTCTCAGTACTGTCCTTTAAAAATAAAAGTAATTTAAATAACATATTGCATTGTATTTTAATAAGGCATTAGTGCTTTGTGTTAGAATTCATAAGCTGGAAAGATGCTCATATCTGTATCTAATTTATTCAGCATAGTGGGGTTTCAGTATGTTTTTAAAAGGTCAAGTGCTTTCCCAAGAAAAAGTGCATGTGTAAATTGTGATAGCAGAGTTGCTCTTTTCCCCATTTAGCATTTCACAAGAGTTTCAAAGTAGAATTTCTGTCTACTTTTGGGATATTGCATCAGCCAACAGATTTTTATAAAATAAATTTAAAAAATTAAACATATGACAGTTAACTAGTGAATACATATTTCCTTGCAAATTCATATACACTTAAATAGCTCAGTATTTATTTGTTTTTTCATACTATTGTTTCAACCCAGGTTAACTCTAAAAAAAACCAAACTGTTAAATTTAGACCTACATGAAAGTTAGGTGCCAACTTTCCATTGTCCATCTAAAATGTGACCTTGGTAACTTTAAAATGGAGCAATTCCTCATACAAAAGTGTTTCCTGAGCAAGACCCTGTTGACCCGCTTGAACATGTTGCTATGCGACCTGATCTAGGTGAACCTGCTTCTGCAAGGGGGTTGGACTAGATGATCTGTAAAGGTCCCTTCCAACTCCTACCATTCTATTGTTCTGTAATTCTATAAATATCAAAAAGCAAGTTTTCATGGTATTTTGGTGTAACCACTTGAGCAAGTAGGGAATGAAGGAATGGCACAGCTGCATTTAGGTCAACTTGCTCTGTGTGCTCTAAAAAAATTGTGATAAGAACTGATAAAGCCAGTAAGGGCTACACCTTATTTCACACACCACAGTCTAGAAACAGAAGAACTTTGGAAGATCACTTTTCCTAATTGTCTGTTTACCTCTTAAGAAAAAAATTACCCCTCAGCATGGTTGTTAGCTTGAGAAACTTTTTTCTTCCCCAAGTATGCCATGGAACAACCAAAAAAAGAAGAACCTTAGTCCCAGAACATTAAAACAAATGTGTACATCATACTGAAGAATATTCCTGGAAACTGAGGCCAAATGGCAAAGCACCTATATCAGTAAGTTCCCATTCACCAAAGATCATGCAAATGCCAATTGGGAATGTTTCTTGTGACATTCTTCCTCCCAAATGGTGCCTGGGAGGTACCTGAGAGAGTAGCAGAGGCCACAGGCATGCTGGGAACTGTTAGAATCATTCTATGATTTTATGATTCTGTGAGTTTAAAGAACTGGGATGTCTTGATTTAGCTGGTGCATGTCAGGTCCATATGTGATCTCAATGGCATTGAAACTGGTGACTTTCCCTTCTAGTTGCCCAAGGCTACCTTGACACCAGCTGTCTTCTGAAAATGTCCAGAAAGAGATCTATACTTTCAAAGGCATTTTCAGGCCATGTTTTATTAAGGCACTCATTGCTTCTGTGGTCGATGTCTTTAAGGGCTTTTGCAGAATACAGTGCATAGAAATGAACTTTCCATAGGAGTAGTTGGTGAGAACACTGACAGCCTTTCTCACACCTATACCACCTAGGAGGCTCCTTATTCAGCAGTGGGTCTTTCTCTCATTTTTACATGGAGAATACAAGAAGTCATGAAGCACAAACTTCAGGAAAGTGATAAATACATTGTAGTAATCATTTTTTGCCTCCTTTGAGAACTTCTTAAATCATAAGAGAAGGAAACTATAGAAGAGTTTTAGACATACAAATCCAAAGCATTTTGAGCAATGCAGTTTTCAACTTTCTTCAAAGTAAAAATCACAAAGCAGAATAAAATGTTTTTCAAAAATTCTTAGTCTTCTAAGTTAGATTACACAAAAAGCTGAGGTAAAACAATCAGAAGGGAAAGCCAGCTAATTGGAAACACTTTGCAGATTTAAAAATACTGAGCTCTATTTTTAAAAAAAGTTGTAGTGATGTGCTACATATAACAGCTTAATTTAAGTGGAAAATATTAGTGAAGCTTTTTTAATGTATAATTAGAGAATCAAATTATTTCACCTTTTAACAGATAAAACGAAATCAATGCTGGGAGTTTACCCATGACCATTATGCTGCTGCATGGTGGACTGCTCATTATAGTTCTACAGTCCTAAAGCAATCCTCTGCTTTTATCTCAGTGAGCATCTTTTTCTATTATTTACAGTTTCTGTTTCTATATCTTGCCAAAAGCATTAAAAATCCACTATATGTATAAGTTTAAACCTTTCCATTTGAAATAGATTATTCTTTTATAGTAAAATGTCTGCAAGGCATAAGTACACAAATTGAAATGCCACTTTTAGACAGAACTGAATGTCTGGAGCTTGCTTTGGCCAAGGGCTACTTTTTTTGCTGCACTGCTGACACAGAACAGATTTTTATCTCTTAAATGCCATTTTCTATCTATATGCGTGCAATTGGTTTCTTCTGCTTGGCAAAGGCTTGTCCAAATAATGACCTCACTTTTGTTGTTTCCATTGGCTTGTGTGTAATCATGCGTATCCCTAGGAGAAAGAGCTGATGCAGCCTCAGCAGGGGTAGAAAATGTGACAAAGCACCTGTACAGTCCAAGATTTTAGGGCATAGTGAATGGCTAAATTTAGCATTTTCATACTTTGTGAAAGATCATGAAATCAATGTTTGTAGTCTTTGCAGTTGCAATCAAGTTAGTTTGTTGATGAGGGCTGAGGCTGGTTTCTTTGCATTTTTTATGGTTTTTTGTGTCTCTGGTCATGTAATAAGTATGAAATTATCCTCACTGCACTCTGCATTGCCTCCAAACAATGTGCTGGAGAAGTTCAATTGCAGTACCTTTGGTGACTGTAACTGAAGGTCGAGCTCTATTTTCTCACATGAATCATGCAACTAAGGAGAATTTAACCCTAAAAGATTTTTTTTAACTGCTTCAGATAACTTTTTGTGTTGCAAGGATTCCAGAAATAATAAATAGAAAAAATATATAGAATTTTCCAAAGCCTTTTGCTGGCTACAATAAAATGCAATGATATGGGCAATGACCTTTTGACAGCTTGTCTGATTCTGTCCTCAGAACTTGCAGTGTGATTAAACTTAATTAGGAGGCTTTCATATAGTTATGCCTGAATACTGGATACTCATGGGGTTACAAACCCACAGAAATTTAAAGAAAGACCTTAGCACAGTGTTTTCCCTTTGCCATTGTTCATTTATATAGTGTGACTATGATTTCTGCCAAGAGACTTTCTATGTAGCAGCTCTTTGCTAAAACAGGTTGAAGATCATCCACATTGCTACCTGGATGAGAGTCAGAAGAACACATTCATAGTTGCTATCTCACACCTAGCTAATTTTAGCTACAGTAGGTTTGCAATATTCTCCATTTCCCAGTTGCAAAAAACCTATTGAATAAGAAACTGCTTACAGTCAACTTCTGGTTACATTTCTGTAGGAAAAAGTTACCTTAAATGCTGGGATGTTATGATTCAGAAACAGTTTAAAGTCCTTTTACATTGAAGAACTGCAAAATGACACTCTTGGAATGATGTGGAACGTGGTACTGTACTTAGAACAATTCATTTTTTTATCATTTAATCTTTTTCTTTAGTGATTTCTATCCATTTTCCTGCCTATTTTAGCATCAGACATACCAAATTAGGTCCTTAAATACTGCACAGGCAGTACAAAAGATCTTTTTAAAGCTCCTGATAACAAAACATGACCTTTAATTTATCAGACAAGCTATATGTTTTCTTATCTGCTTTTTATTGCTCTTCATCTTGTCTTGCTTGCTATTGATATGATACACCAATCTCTCAAAGTAACCAGTCCAACGCTGCACAAACTGAAACAGATATTGCATTATAGCAAGGAAGTGAGAGTCCGGAAGAGCACACTCTTCGTTTAATTGCTAATTAATCCAGTGAAAAATAATCAAAACCAAAACAAGGCGGAAGGTAGTTGATTTGAAGTGAGAGTTCAGATCTCCCTGAGAGGTTAATGAGAGTTCTCAGTTTTATCCTGTAGAAATTGGAAAAAAAAGTTATTTAGTTTATTTAATATGCAAGCACGAAACAAGGAGCTTACAGGCGAACATAACATTTTTTGGTACAATCTGTGGTATTAATGGAATGGGAATCAACTTACACATACATCTTTCAATAAATCTGGTAATTGGATTTTTCTTTAAGGCAACCTAAGTTTTGCTTTGTGTTTAGCAATGTTATAAGACACTGATGAGAGCTTTCATGCTGCTATGAAGACAGCTGTCAGTCATTCTGTGAGGAGGATATTCCCTTGGGATACTTAATATTCATTATAAGGAATTTGGGAGTCCCTGTAGGGTGAAAAAGGCCATATTATGTTATGGTCATTTAATATGTACCTGACACATTTGACATTTCAAAGTTTGTAGAAGTCATACCTTATAGTGATTTCTTTTTTTTATAGGTTATCTCTGCTGGAAAAAAATGTTTTCATTGTAGACTTGCACTCTTACTTATTTGCTACATGTTCTTTCTCTAACTTTAGAGCTTCTTTGCATTTTGTCTTCTCACCAAGCTGCTAGTAAGTTTTGTTCAAGATGTCCAGTGGGAAAAAAATACACATCCTAGAACTGTGTTTTTACTGGAACTATGGATTCTCGTGAAGGCCCGAATCGGCCTTCAGGATATGTAACTCATACAATAGTCTTTGAGCCTGACCACTTTATCCTCCTTCAGCTCTCACAAGCTGCCATGCTACACATTTTAACAGGTAGAGCTGGCATATTTTAGCAACAGAAAAAGAAACATAGCCTCATCTGATCCATCTGAAAGTTGTTCCTGGATCATACACCAAATAGCCAAATCTGTAAGCACTCAGGAAAAGTAGAGATCTGAGCACTGTCAGTGCCCCCCCCAACACAGTAATTTCCTGAGGTGGATCTGGACATCTTGTCTATTGCCCTATGCAACCCAGTCTCATGCCTGTATATCCTGGACCCAGGGTCTTGTGATGAAAAAGGTGGTGTGTTTGCCCTCTGCTGAGGGGAAGATTCTTATGGGTAATAGTAGGGCTATTTCTAAAGGCAACAAGCAGGATAAGATGGTGAGTTCTGCTGCAGAGTATTTAGGAGGTAAGTTTGTTAGGAGCAAGATTTGCTAGAGGTCTAGAGTAGCAGGTGAAGTAAAGTTATGACCTAGCACACCGTACTCATCATGCATGGAAAGTCTAGGAACACACTCTGGGTCTGCAGCATACATGCGGGTTGGGGAGTTCCAGTTTAAGTGATGTGTCTAAGGGATCTTTGGTCAAACAAAGCAATCTAGACGTTGTTAAAGACAGTTAAAAACTTTTAAAATTTGAATCTCAACGTAGCTTTAGAGACTGTCTGTATACTGACAATTTGGAATGCGTTACATTCCTAATCTATTGTATTGATAACATCAATTTATCTTGTGACTGTGATGACACTGAAAGCATCCACATATGCCGAGACATGGAGCCAATGTGAACACCAGCGTGATGAAATTATGTACAGGTCACGTAGGAGTTAGTGCTTGTGATTGATAGCACTTAAAGTATCACTGCTGTTCTGCTGGGAAGAGGCAAACTGCACTTGCAAATCACCTGTTGTACAAATGTTAGACCACGGTCTTTGCATCTCCAGTTTATTCCAATATTATTACATACTTCTATACACAAATAAGTGTGCACAGTAAAATTGCTAGGTGATTCAAAAGAGCCTTAGTATGGGCACTTACCAAAAATGTACTTTTATTTCCTAGCCTGACCTCAAAGACAGACTATGTGGACTTGTCCCTGTACCACAGAGCTGCTGTGGCTTCCTCTCATCCTGTGCAGTTGATGCTTTAGTAAGATTTCACCCCTAACTGCATCTGGAGGAACAATATGGGTCTTTGCCTTCCTCTTGCAGATGTCATAGGGGAGTCATGATTCAGAGATAGCAGTGTCAAGATCATTATGAACAAAACTTAGAGGGAGAGAGCTTTTATTTATAAATAGAGGTAGACTTTGTTTCCTTACTTTGTTATTTATTTTTTTAGCAGATCACTAAGCCTAACAAGGTGAGCTTGTATTCTGTTAAAGGATTTGTTTCAAAGTAAATATTCTGTAGTCTAGGTTGTTCTTCACAGACTCTCGATTTTCAACCTTCTTACTTATTCTCTTTCAAGGATGCTGCTATTTCACATCAATAACTGACACCTTTATTTCAGAGAACAAAATAGAATTACACTCCAGCACTGACAATATAATAAATCAGAAGGGATAAAATACATATTAGTGAAGTTCACATAGTTGGTTTGTCCCAGCTGACCTATAGATATAAAGGTATGATTAAAGTTTTTTTGGATTGCTTCTTCTCAATCTTGCCACAAGATTTAGCTCTGACTCAAAGATTTGACCTTTGCTGCTCCTCTCTGCTTACCTTGATTCTTTGGAATTATTGTTATTCCCTTGAAGCCTTTCTGCCTATACAGAATTAACACTATGTTGTGACAAAATATTATCTATTTGGCCGAAGAATGAAGCCATCTGGAATTCAATCAGGTTAGACAATGTCATGGTGCACATCCAAAGTGAATCATTTCTACACAGATTTTTTAATCAAAGAAATGTCAGCCACATAACCAGGAAGAGTCATGCTTGATAGTCACATAGCTGTCCACAATTAAAGTTTTGGCAAATCACTTCTTTTTCATGAATTGTGGTTGAAAAGCATGGCTGCCAGAGCACTTAATCTATCAGATGGGTAACAGAAATACAATCTCAAAGACGCAGGTTTCTTTAGAGTATGAATATATTAACCTTCTTGGAAGTGTTTTTATTGAAGAAGTTCCTTGTGGTTCACCATATTGTGAAATATAAAGCAATCATGAAAATGGGCACTGAATACTCCTGAGAAAACCAATATGTGGTATTTCTGTTTTCCCTACTGGGGATGAGATTATCAGATGAAGTAAGTGCACAACTTTACTGAATTCAGTGGGGATATCCAGAATCATTGTAGGTGAGTGTGTGACCCAAACCAGCTGTTTTAGAAGAAGCAGTTATTAAAAAGATGTGTGTTTTTTCATTATGTAATACTAAGATGTTTCTTGCTTTTAATGTCATTTCCATTATTTGCAATGCTACATATCTTTTTTTTTTTCTCCTTGAAGTAGTTGTTAACTGTGTCCACTAGTTTCATCATTACTAAACATAAGTGTTCTCCTTGAAACTAAATGTGAGTTCCACACCATTTCCCCCTAGCCCTTCCATTTATTATTATATACTAGAAGAATTTAAGCTACTGTAACAGTGTCAAATTGAGATGCACTTGACAATGCACTTTTACTCTGATGAGGGATGGGCTAATGTAATCAGCAATTTTTTGTGTGTGTGACCTTTACAAATCAAATGTTTATTTCCTTGTTTTTCACATCTTTATTTTGCTCCCAGTGGTGCAAGGCTGCTGCAGTTACTATAAAACATAATTTATAGATAGAATTCACAGATAGAATCACTTTATAATAGGGTGAAATATTCTCAGAAACCATACGTGGAATTTTTAATGAAATAATTCAATGAAATGTGTAAGCTGGCCAAGACTAAATTTATGCTGTTAATTCACAGAAGAGTTTCCATGATCACCATAGAGATGTCCTGGAGCAGCTGCCAAGTAGTGAAAGTGGAGGCAACAATAAACGTTTTCTAAGATAATCCTGTGTTAGTAATGGATTTACAGGAGAGAGATACCATAGCATGAGGGATGCAGAATGGTGACTGCAGAAGGGCCTTCTACCAAATGTACCTGATTTACACTCACTGCTTGAATAAACAATGTAGACATCAGTGCATTTCTATAGTTCGGAATACTGTTTCGTTCTGACATGACTATATGGTACTTCTGAGATCTAGGGAGCTTTTGTTCATGAAAGGCATCCAGTAAGTAACAATGGGTGAATCTGATGAGTGAATGATCATCTGCATCCATGAGACTTATTTCTTCTGAACAATTTAGCTTTTCTTTTTAAATAATACAGAAGAGTTCCACCTATCCTCCCCCCTTTTTTTTTTTAATATACATAAGAGAAAAACCCACACTCAACAGCAATAAAACCTCATGATTCATTTACGTTAAGGAAACCTTTTAGAAAAAGAATGTTCTGTCATTCAATGATTCAATTGATAACGCTTCAATAAAAACTGCAGGAATATCTTATTGAAAAGTTAAACATAAGTGTTAAAAGCAACTGGCTGTCAAGGAATATAAATTATTGATATAAATTATTGACTCACTGTTGTGTGTGTGTGTGTGTCTATATATAATAATTTAAGACACAAATCTAGAACGGAAACAGGGAGGATCACACTCTGCTTGTCTTTGTTCCCATGTTGATGACATGACATTTCTCACGTTTTTTGTGTTTTCCTTATATTTCCATTTAGTCACAGGAAATTTGTGCTGAGTAAAGGAATCCAGATTGAAGAGCAGTAGTTTTAAAGATCATAACAGCAAAAATAATCCAAAGACATTCTGCAGTCTCACAATGTCATAAGGGTTGTGTTATGAAGCCTTTTAATCTAAATTTTCATTGTCTTGGAGAGGCAGAAAAAAAAGCAAATTTCAGTAAAATATTGTTTTACAGAGAATTTGCCTGAAAGTTGAGACGAGCAAAATGTATGTATGAAAATAAATGTTTTTATATACATGCTTATGCACTTTCAAATGTTGACATGCATATAGAAGTTCACATAGCATATTTGCCCAGAGAAGTTGTGGAATCAACTTCTGTGATTTTCCAGAAAAGTCACGGATGCTTCATCATCGAAATGATCCAAAGTCAAGTTGAATAGTCTTTGAGCAAACTGATCTAGGTGAAAGATGTCCTTTTCCATGGCAGTGGTGCTGGACTGGATGACTTTCAAATGGCTTTTCCAACCCAAACCATTTTTTTCATTCTATTTTGGAAAGTGAATATGGAAAGTACATTCTCTCAAAACAAAAAAAAAAAAAAGATCAGGTTCTGTCATAGTTAACTATGTCCACGTTAAACCAAATAATAGAGATGTGAAACGTTGAAAGTAGTAATTCATGTCACTGCACAATTAGTATCTGCATAAAACCACCATGGGCTTTGGCGCAGAAGCTGTTACTCTTGCTATTTCTAGGGTCTATGGTACTAATTCTTCCCTGTCTCTTATGGCTTGTGATGCTGATAGTGGGGATAATTGCCTGATAAACTAGAACATTGGTTTTCTGAGTTTGGGTAATACTTTGGCTAGATAATCAGTAACAGGATCTTTCTAGCTCAAGAAAATGTTTTTCTGAGCACTAAATAGGCTACTGCATCCTGTACTTAGATTTTCACTGTAGATATAGGACTTGATTTGTTGGTCAATTTTGAAGTCAAAGACAGCATGCACATTTGAGCTACTAAGATTGACTTTGGATTCAGACCTGAATTAGGAATGACTGCTTTTTACTCACTTGGCTGTTCTTATCTCTCAGGTTCTTTACTAATATGAACCAATACAATGGAAGAAAAAGGTATTGTTGGTCTAAAATACTACTGCCACCAAAACCCATATGTTTAAAGAAATACTTAGATTTACCATTCTCCAAAGAAAAGTTTTAAGTAGAAGATATGGTTTTCTGAGCAATCACGCACATATTGTTCAAACACAAAAAGCTATAACTAGAAATAAATATTTAAAGTTATTTGCTAATTCTTTCTCATTGTCTGATAATTTTCTGACTGTACAAGCCTTCTTTTATTTCATTGTTTTATTTAAAGGAGTCAAACATAATAAGTTTGTGTTTTGCATTGCCAAGTTCTGGTTAGTTCTTAATTTATGAAACCCCACTACAGATGGCCTTTTGCTAAATTTTAAAACTCTTCCACATGTCAGAACCAGGCTACCTTTAAGCAAGTCACTTTTGTCAAAGCCTTAGTGTTCCTTCAAAACATTAACAGCATATTCTGTAAGAATGTACAAATGGCAAATATACTGGGCTGTTCTGTACCATATATTTGAATTTCTGGAATTTATTTAAATGAAGCAAAGAAGAATGTATTTTTTCTGATTAGGAAACAAATTGCAGCAGGTCTGTTTCTAGACAGCAGAAGTAAGTGTGCCTTAGATGGTGATTAAGAGTTGTGTTGTTCTTCTTTAAATGACTAACCTGGAGTGAGAAATTGGATGTCTTTTGAAAACTTAAACCTGTTTCACCTGAACATGTTTAACTAGTTAATAAGAAACATCAAAAAAGACAAAACCCTGAAGTCGATCATTTTTTGTAAAGCCATTTGATGATGTTTAAATTTGTTTTTTGGGTCTGTCTATAACATAAGTTTAATAACCTAGTTCAAATGCAGATTTCTAATTTTCAATTAACATAGGAATAATTTTGTTTGCTAAAATAAAATAAATGAATGAATGAAAAGTCTGAACCATGAAATGTTCTAGGTATAACTTTTTAAAATTCCAAATTTCAAAAAATCATGTGGCAACTGTATAGCTCAAGCTTTAAGTATTAACTTTTAACCTTTGACCTTACAGATTTTAACCAATGAAATGTCTCTTTAAACTTTAAAGGAAACAATGATAACGAGCGCCTGGCGATTGCTAGACAGCGAATTCCATATCGACTTGGTCGAGTAGTTGATGAATGGCTACTCGACAAAGGTAAAAAACATTGATTAAAACTTCCAATAAAAAAAATAATTTGAACATAACCAAGTAGTACTTCATTGTAACACTAATAAACATAAACAAATAAATTTCAGTAAAACTAAATTAAAAACAAATTTTAAAAAGTAAAATATAGAGTAATATTTGCATACCTTGTATAATAATTTCTATACATTTCTAGAAGTACCAGCTGTTTAATAATCTTACCCTGTTAACTTAAGGTTAAAGGGACTGTTAAATATAATCCACTAAATCTATGAAGGTACTCATAGCAAACATTAACCAAAAATTATAAATCATTCATAGATTATATTACATGTTCCAGCATCTAAATTATTAACTAAAAATATATGTAGTTATGATATCTTCATTATGGTCCTGAAAAAAAATTTGTTTAAACTGTAGGTATCTTAAATAGTGGGCAATATGGAATTGCCAATCAAAATGAAGTCCCTTTAACGTTTGCAACCTTCTAAGGGGATTTTGGAACAAACACTAATTAAAACAGAACTTAAAGTTGTGTGCATGCTTTTTGTCAGCAGAAAACAATCTGCTAAAATGACTATTCTATTGACTAAGAGTGGTACTGTTACTGAGGATTTCTCTGTTTAATGGAAATGTGCCATGATTTCTCCATCGGTATGTGTATCATTTCTGAAGCTGCTTTTACATCTAAATCTTTTATTTGAATTGATAGCCTTGCTGAAAGCCAATCAGACATCTATTTTTGAATCTGAGATACTTAGTGTAAACGATGTGTTTCTTTTCAGTGTGTATGTTGAAAGAAGATAAACATTTAAACACAAAAATACATTTAATTAAAAATGTAAATATTTTATCACTTCAATAGAGATATGACAGATTACTGTACAACATTATTTAAAATTCACTTGACCTAATGACTTCTTGGCATATATATAAACGCTTTCTGTGTGTATATACATATTGGTATATGTTTATACACATGTAAACTCACGTGTACATGCCTAAAGCTATAGATTCTATGCTGCATTGCATGGAAAAAACTTTGAAATGTTGGCAGACTTGAAGAAAATGTAATCTTAAGGAATTAGAAACCTGAAATTCTTGACACAAATCAAAAAGTTTAACACTTCCTTCAGGTAAAAGGGTGAGGGTTATCATTTATAGTACTAAAAACATTTGCAAATGTATTTGATTGGCCTTTTAGCAAAAAACGAACAAACAAAAAAATCAACCACAAACGTAATAAATTAAGAAAAATGCATTTCATGGACACCTCATTAACAAGCAATGAATTATGAGTCAAATCCTTTTCTTATAGTTTATTGCTCTCATTATTCACCCCATGACAATCTGTTATCACTCGTGTAGAGTATAGTGTTCACAGTCAACATTTTTGCATGTATGTAATGTTATCTTCACAGGACGTCAGCTCACAATCTTCAATAGCCAAGCAACCATAAAAATTGGAGGCAAGGAACGTGGCCACCCTTTCCAAGGCCAGCTCTCTGGTCTTTACTACAATGGCTTGAAAGTTCTGAACATGGCAGCAGAAAATGATGCCAACATCATAATAGAAGGAAATGTGAGACTTGTTGGTGAAGTGCCTTCCTCTATGACAACCGAGTCCACAGCCACAGCGATGCAGTCTGAGATGTCCACATCAGTCATGGAAACAACAACTACTTTGGCCACAAGCACTGCTAGAAGAGGAAAGACCCCAACAAAAGAACCTATTGGTCAGGTTAGTCAGCTTCCTTGCCTTTTAGAAACATTTTCCTGTCTTTGAGTGTGGCTTCTGATATCATATTCAGTCTGCAGATGAAGTTGTGCCTGTTGAAGAAATGCATGAATTACGGATAAAGGTTCTGTACCATGGTTCTGTACTCATGGTTGCAATGTTGATCAACATTTAGAGAGAAAGTAAGGACTTTGGTGTTCTTCTAAATTAGGCCAAGTTAGCAGCTCAGACTTGTCTTGTGCTACATTTTATTCCCCTGACATTCATCTTCATAGTGGTGCATATTTTTTAATACTATTTCTTCTTTTGATGGCATATGTAAATTATTTTCACTATAGGGATGCAGGAGATCTGGAATTAGAGATAATGAAATGAAGCGGTGACTATATCCATGAGATAGAGAAAAGAGATAAAGTTTGAAGAGGGAACAGGAAGGACAAGTGAAGAAAAAAAAATAGAAGAGGTTGGAAAAGAAGGAATTAGAATTTTCTGTGGTCCCATGATTGATCATATTCTCAGGCAGAATCCCTCATATGAGGCAGTAGCAGCAGAGGGAATTAAGAGCACTTTGCACACAAAGACTCAGGCTCCAAGTTAGAGGCTGTTGTTTTCTGTTTGTTGGGTTTATTTGCATCTCATGAATGTAGTGATATGTTTAGTAGCTTTCAGGCTTTGTCAGGATCTCTGTATAATATGTGGGGGAATTTAATTGTTGGGAAAAGGAAGAGGAAAAACAAGTGAGTAGATTATGTACCTTCATCTTATGAATACACTGAGCATTGAGACTTTGTACTTGAAAAATCCTAATATGTACCAGGACATTTCTATGGCAGGGAAGATTCTTTTGTATTTATTCTGACTGAAAGAAAAAAAAAAACAAACAAAAATCTCAAACAAAAAACCATCCACTGCTAAAAGCTTTTCCTATGTTCATTTGATTCACATGGTTGCTTGTATGCCCACTGGGCTATCAAGCCATGACAGCCACACTCTGAGATCCAGAAGTGGGACAAGGAGCAAAGAAGGCATCACAAGCTGTAGGGAGAAACAGGAGCATGACATGATGAATGAGGTTAATTTTCTCAAGAATGGAGAAGAACATGCTGATTAGACTGGGAGGCTGAAATCAAGTTGCCTGTTTTTTATAGAAAACCTCAACTCACAGTTTGAATTTCATTGAGGCATCAAACTCAACACTTCAGCTTCCCTGTCTGTGGTATTTTTGTACACACTATGGAATGAAAAACTACAGTGAAGTAAAAGTAAACGCTGTTACTTTGTAAACTGAAAAAGAACATTTAAGTTAAAAATGAGATTTTAAAAAAACATTTTTACTTATATTTTCAAACAAACACAGTTTTTTTGCATTCTTCTTGTTTGTGTCAAGGGCATGAAAATCCAAAAGGAAAAAAAAAAAATGACAAAGGCAACTAAAACCCAACTACAAGTACATGTAAGAAGCCACTTCAAAAAAATTACATCCAGTGTGGATTGTAGGATGCAGTCCTTTTCATGATAATTGTAATAAGCTACAGTTATTATAAATAGGCAGTAAATTTTCTTTGTTATTAATTCTATTTTAAATAGTATCTCCCACTTTATTATCCAACTACTCTGATCTAATATTTGCAGCAATTAAATCAAAGACTTCCAAATTTATGTAGAGGGAGGTCTGCATCTAAAAGTGCAGGACATCTTCACTGCATCAAAGAATTTGGGATAAATTAATGCTACTACAGTAAAACTAAACTAAGTTGAACTGTTCTAACATTTCCCAGCATGCCTGTGGCCTCTGCTGCTCTCTCAGGTACCTCCCAGGTACCATTTGGGAGGAAGAATGTCACAAGAAACATTCCCAGTTGGCATTTTGCATGATCTTTGGTGAATGGGAACTTACTGATATAGGTGCTTTGCCAGTTTCCAGGAATATTCTTCAGTATGATGTACACATTTGTTTTAATGTTCTGGGACTAAGGTTTTTCTTTTTTGGTTGTTCCATGGCATACTTGGGGAAGAAAAACGTTTCCTTCATTCTTTTATTCCCTCCTTGCTCAAGTGGTTACACCAAAATACCATGAGAACTTGCTCTTTGATATTCATAGAATCACAGAATCATAGAATGGTAGGGGTTGGAAGGGACCTCTAGAGATCATCTAGTTCAACCTCCTTGCGGAAGCAGGTTCACCTAGATCAGGTCACATAGGAATGTGTCCAGACAGGTTTTGAAAGCCTCCAAGGAAGGAGACTCTACAACCCCTCTGAGCAGCCTATTCCACTGCTACGTCATCCTCACAGTAAAATATTTTTTTCTTATATTTAAGTGGAACTTTTTGTGTTCCTGCCTCATCCCATTACCCCTTGTCCTGTTGCTAGCTACAACAGAAAAAAGGGATGCCCCAACCTCCTGACATCCACCATTTAGATATTTGTAAATGTTAATAAGATTCCCCCTCAGTCCCCTCTTCTCTAGAATAAACAGCCCCAGTTCCCACAGCCTTTCCTCATCAGGAGGATGCTCCAGTGCCCTCATCGTCTTGATGGCCCTGCTCTGGACTCTCTCAAGAAGTTCCCTGTCCCTCTTGAGCTGAGGAGCCCAGAACTGGACACAGTACTCTAGATGAGGCCTTACCAGGGCAGAGGGGGAGAGGAACCTCCCTTGACCTGCTGGCCACACTCTTGATGCATCCCAGGATGCCATTGGCCTTCTTGTCCACAAGGGCACATTTCTGGCTCGTGTTTAGCTTATTATCAATCAGGACTCCCAGGTCTGTCTCTGCAGAGCTGCTCTTCAGCAGTCTGACCCCCAGCCTGTACTGTTGCATGGGGTTGTTCCTTCCCAGGTGCAGGACTCTGCACTTGTTGTTGTTGAACCTCATGAGGTTCCTCTCTGCCCAACTCTCAAGCCAGTTGAGATCCTACTGAATGGCAGCACACCATCACGAGCTTCAGGCAGGCTCCAGGAGTATTGAGGTGCACAGCATCTTGCCATAAGAGTGAAGATTTTGATCAACCCTTCACCTGTTAACCTGGATGGTACAAGTACCTTAAGCAGCCCATTTGAAACTCTGTATCTGAGAGTCTGAAGTCAACATTTCTGAAGACAACATTCAATGTTAGTATCATTGCAGCATGTGGCATTGTGTGTGTATAACTGAGCCCTTCTTGTCATTACTATTGCACCATAAGTAACTTCAGGTATGTCTAAATATCATGCTTAGAATAATTTGTGTTACGACTATACACTTAATTAGTCAGGGACTGAACTGGAACACAGCTTACAATTAGGCCTGTAATTTGATTTAAAGAGATTGATTCCATAGTCAAAACTGAAATGCATCTGCAGGATGCCGTGTTATTCATGCAACAAATTCAGACCTAGAAAGTTACTGATTCATATTAAGGACATAATTTCTTCTCTTCATTAATTAATACCTGTTTTCTTGTTCTACCTGCATGTAATAATTTCTGTGCTAGCAACTCATAGGACTCCATGGCTCTGTCCTACTAGGTGCTGGATAATCACTTTCCATTTTGATGTCACTGGGAGAAGAAAGCATTGGCCATCTTATGGAAAATCTAGTTTTCTGATTTTCATTTCTGCACTCCCTTTAATTTTTGTTCTAGTTTTTATTTATATATAACCTCTGCAACAGTGTCAACTACACTGACATACTATAATGCACAACAAGAAAAGTTACCTTCCTAGCATTAATTAGGTTACTGAGGAAAATATGCAGCTGAACAGCAATTGGTAATGAAAAATCCTTACATTACTGCAAACCAGTGCATGTCTGAAATAGAATAGAAGCAAATGATCTAATCAGTCAGAGATTGTTTGCTCCATTTGCAGAGGTATTGAATTCAATTAAAGATTACAATACTTAAAGGAGATCATTTAAATCTCTATTTATAGGAAATGTTCTTTTAAAAACCCTACAGTGTTAGTGCAATATAGAGTGTGCTTCTCAGCAGATATCTAACTAATGCAATATACGATACAAGATAGATATGATACTTCCAGAAAGTATGTTGAATGCTATTGTGAATGGTTTAAGACAGATGAGGTCTTGTTGCTTTTGAAAAAAAACCCTTTTTGTGTGACTGTGCTCTAAATGAAGGTTTTCCCTACTTGGAGGTTGTGTCATATTTTAACAGTGGATATTTTCATGATGACAGACATCTTAATTATTATAATTGTAAATTCAGATTTTTCAAAGGGGAGAAAGTTACTCAAAGCCTATTGTATGTCAGTGGTAGGTGAATGCTTCATTTTCCTTAGTGCCTTAAAAATCCAACCTCATCCCCACCTCGTGGATTATAATGGCATCTTAATCTGTCAGCCTTCATGCAAGGCACTGCATAAATACATGGGAAGTGACAGCCCCTGCCTCAAATAGCTTACAGAATAAACAAAAGGTATCAGGTAAAGAGACAAAAACCAAGAAGAGATAAATGTGAGGGTGGTGAGACATTGGCAAGTTACCCAGAGTGGCTGTGGCTGCTCCATCCCTGAAAGTGTTCAAGGCCAGGCTGGATGGGGCTTTGATCAACTTGGTCTAGTGGAAAGTGTCCTTGCCTGTTACAGGGAAGTTGGAACTAGGTCATCTTTAGGGCCTCTTCCAACCCATTCTGTGATTCTATGAAATAAAGCATTGCGCTGTTTCAGTGTTAACAAGCAACATGCAGATTTGCAGCCATCGTGGGAGAAACAGCTTACTGCTTGTTTTTGGTTTTTTTTAATCTAGGCTCTTCAGATAGCAGCCCCTGAATTACAGCTGTCCTGTAGGATCACTGCATAGCTTATGGTAGACAGAATTTAAGGACTAAGCTGCCCAGTTTGTCCCAGTTGGACAGTGAGTGCAGAATTGGTACCAGTGAGGTTTTCTGTACTTTGCTTCTCACTTTGCCATTGACACTTGGATTTGACACAGCTAGGTTCTTTCTCCTTTTTCTCTTGTATTTTTGTTACTTTTAAAAAGTCACATTTGCAAGTTTTTCTATTCAATTGTGAACACAACAAACTTCTTTTAAAATTGAAAATAAAGGAGGTGAACATGTTGTGGAACTTCAGGAGCTGGAATGTTAATGAAAACATCAAATACTGCAAGGATTGCAATAAAAATTGCAAGAGTTGGCAGAAGTGGAAAGGCTTCACAAGGACTTTGAGTATGGATTTTGCTTGAATTAGGATAGCACAATCAGGCCTTTGGTATCTTTTTGGTGGGACTTTGTGAATCTCTATTAACTAGAAATCATAAATGAAGTGATAGTAAATCCTGAATAATATGCTCATTTCTCATGCGTTTCTAAGGCTTTGATTATGACAACCCATCCACAGACCATCCTTTGTTCTCATGCATTGGAAACCATTTCTGAAAGTTGTGTGCAAAATAGCTTTTTTATTTTTCATAAGGGATTCTGGCAGTCCTCTTTACTCTCATCAGAGTGGGCTCTTATCAATAACTCTAAGCCACTTAACCAGCAATTGCAATATACTGTCAGATGATTGCATGTTTTGGAACAATAGGCACTGATTTTTGGTCAAGAAGAATTAAATTGACTTCATATTAAATTGATGAGCTGAAATTCAGTCAGTTGCCATGGAGGGCATACATCAGGTGAAGGATATGTTTCTTTACATATATTGAAACAGCAGATTTAAATGACATTCATTGTAGCAGGGACAATGATGGACTGGCTTGGCTCAGCATCTTCACCTGTCAAATAAAAACAAGTATTTGAAAATGAGCGGTGTTTTCCATGGAAAAAGTCCAGTTTTAAGAATGGTAGTTGCATAGATGACCTTTACACAGCATGGTAAAAGTAAATATATTTTATGGAGATATGCTAATCATTACATCAATGTAGTTAATAGGAGGAGAGTATTTTCCACCCATGTCCCTTAAAAATTATCCACTGTATGATTTGCAATGCCTGTTCTTATACACAAGGGTGGAGGATGTTCTTTCCATGCCTCTGCACTGCCACTTCTTCCTCTCGGCTTTCACCAACTAGTCCTCAGTGCTTTGGCCCCAGTAGTCATAACTCTTTCCCAGAGATCTGGTAAATCACAGCGATTTGGTTTAACAGATGCTCCCTATGGTAAAGTGAATCCCTTATGTATCAGCATCACAGAGCTCAGCACCCATACATGCTCACTTTGATGACAGAACGTGGGGAATTAAAGCGTTAAAGATAAATCTCTTTTGCAGTAAGATCTCTGCGTAAATACGGTAGTCATGGAAGTGCTCATGTTTTAATTGTAGGTAGATAGAACACTAGCTAGGTGGATTAATCCCATGCTCTTTTTTGCCTTCATTTTTTTGTTTAAAATATATTTATAAACTAGTAAAGAAAAATGTAACATTATAAAATATATATTTAAAATACTGTGCTAAAAACTAAAAATTTGTAGTTTCTTCTAGTAATTTTAAAACATAATTGTTTGTTAATACTGAGACTAAAGTAAAAT